>LIAE01007287.1:0-15458 GCA_002287525.1 Diploscapter pachys
GTTTGGTTGACGAAATCTGGTTGAACCGCTCGACGAAGACTGGATCGAATGAATTGAACTGGGCTGGGAAGGATAGACATTCGCTGGAAGCGGCGCAGTCATGCTGTTTTCGCACTTCTCGGTTTTGACCGTTCTAAAAATGATGGATTTTTAGACTTCTCATTAGGAACTGGATATATCACAATCGAGGCTGGACGAAATTCCGTTTCCGAATTATCGAAATTTTCATTTCTGTCCAGCCCTGATCACGATGTCATATGATTAGAATTGATCGATAGAAATCCAATATTTTTTATGATTTTTCTGTGATGTCATGGATTTTAAAATTCGTCAGAAAGTATGATGTCGTTCAATTTCAAAAGAATTTGTAGACATTAGATATCTAGTGTCTGAATTCTTACATTGTGGTCTTCACGTGTTGGCCAGATGTCGAGGTAGACGCACACGGTTGCTGGTGTGTAGGCATGGCCAAAACCCGGCAAAATTGTTCGCTGTTTATAGATTTGATCTGAAACTTCTCGTTTTATTGAAGCATTCTTCTTTGTAAGAGAAAATGCGGATAGAAACGTTCAAATTTTTTCAGAATGTTGAGATTAGAAACCGATATGCTGGAAAGAAAGCTGTCTAGGGAAGAGGAACGATTTTTGCTATTTCTTTCATAGTTTGCTCGACTTTTTTTTCGATGTTGCCAATTTTTGTTTAGAAAACATTTTCAATCAATCCTCGCTTTTGGGAGAAAATAGAAGAAACCGTCGGAAATGTGAATGACCAATCGAAAATCGAGGAAAGGCGATTAGGCTCCGGGTACAAGAATACTTGTGACATTGCTATGAAAGTAGCAAGCGGTTAGAAGAGATACTAGATGGATGTTGTTGCGTTTGCCGAGGGGGTGCTGTCAGTCACAAGCTATTGGCAATTATTTATTGTCTAGCACAACAAGGAAAATAGACAATTTTAGAAGAATTGACAAACGGAAATTAGAATCAACCGTCCAAGACGGAGACAAGAGACGAGGTTGACTGGTC
Source organism: Diploscapter pachys (assembly GCA_002287525.1). Classification (NCBI taxonomy): domain Eukaryota; kingdom Metazoa; phylum Nematoda; class Chromadorea; order Rhabditida; family Rhabditidae; genus Diploscapter; species Diploscapter pachys. The sequence goes on from LIAE01007287.1 coordinate 1,026, forward strand.
GGGGAAGAAGGGATAACAAATGACCAGTAGTCAGTGCTTGAAGAGAGAGGATAATATAAATAATGAAAGAGAAATATGTAGACGGAATAAACCGTGTTCATCAGGCAGCACTGGCAAGAAAATGAGAGAGTGGGGAGAAAGTTGAGAGATTAGAGAAAGAAAGTGAATTTTGAATTGAACGAGTAAAGGAATAGAGTGAGCCTCTAGCAAATAGGCGGTCTTCAAAATCGAAGAAATATCATATCTTTTAAAAGAAATTAGATACAAGATTTTTCTTCCAGAAGAAAATTTCATTTCTTATCAAGGGAAAAAGATAATGAGAAGAATTCGAAAAGTGAAAATATCGTGATTCGGGAGATAAGATGAGATTTAGGTGATGATTTTAATTCGGAAAGAGCGTAAAATTCTAGAGGGTCGGAACAAGAAAGGCAAGATGCACTTTCTCTAAGAAATGAACGTCTATTCCTGGTTATTAGAGATGCATTCCTCATTGAAGATTTTATTCGTCGGGAATTTTAGGATAGGGCAGGATATCGAAAAACCGGCTAATTTTGTGTTTAGAATTCTGATTTGTTATTCCATGTTAGGAAAATTTTGCATATCTGTGATTTGAAAAGTTATTCAAGTCAATTCAATAGAGTTGTGTAATAGATTTGGATGGAATATTACAACTTTTGAGAATCATATATCCGATATTTTTCAGAAATAATGTAAGGGAAATTGCGAGATAAAGTAAGCTTTTTATCCTTTGTAGAGTTGGAATAAATCAAAAGGCGTTTTCTTTGATGGCAGGGATTTATGCTGAGGTCAACATAGAGTGAGATACCACTAGGAAAAGAATAATAGATATAAACATTGTTGGAAAATCGTATAGATACGAGGTGGTAAATGAATGGACCATTGAAAAATAAGCCATGAAACTTGAAAATAAATTGCCTTTTAATTTTTTAATTTTTGAAGACAATAATAGGCATGAATTGCAAAAATTCCCAATATTAAGCGATCAGAATTTGTAGACTTTTAAAGGACAAAATGTGTAATTAGGTAGAGAGCGCAGGTGATTTTCAAATTTGAGTATTTGCGTTCTCGAAATTTAGGATATGACGTAGTTAAAATTTTGCGAATGCATAAAATTGATGGTCTCTGGACGATCCCGTTATAACATGTGTACAAGATTCTGCCCACATTAGGGCAAATTTTCTCTTAAAGACGAAAAATCGACCCTTAGAATTTTTATTTTAGACGATGATTGAGCGTTTTCAATGTTTTGAGAAACTATATGGGCCATTTGGAAATATGCGTTTTGGAATAATATCAAATAGAGTTTAGTAAAACTTTTTGAAAGAAAAAAAACATGTTCACAACAATTTTCCATAAAATAATGAAAAGGCGAATATTTTGAGGGTCAAACAAAAGCACCACACACATTTACTCAGAAAATCAGCATTGCTCCTCTTTTTTGTTTATATTTTCCTTTGATATGAGTGGCTTTCTCTAGTAAAAAATACGAGTTCTGCTCAATAGTAGTTTACAAAATAAAAGAAACACAGGAGGATAAACCATAAAATCGAAATTTGATATGAAAAAAGTTGAGAATTTTTCGGATTTTGATCGAGAAAATTTGAACAGAAAGTCTACGACACCTATGCTTTTTCTTATAGAGCCCTTTCATTAGGTTTCTAAATTAAAAAGGATCATTTAGCGACTTTTTTGTTCAGAAAGGCAAATCATGACAAATGGACGCGTATAGCCTAGGAAAGAAACTTGATAAGGAGATAGCGGAAAATAGGAAAAATCGCATCAGAGATGAGGGTTGGTGGATGTATTGATCGATCGGGTCTGCAGATTGGTGGTTCATTTTTCTCCTATCGAGAAAAGGCTGCTGATTCAGATTTTCGCTAAAGGACAAATACCGTATCAAGATGTTTTGTTTCAGAAGCCAGCTTTACAACTTTGTCTCATTGGAAAATTCAAGGCTCATTTCGAAATTCGAGAAATTAGAAACGGTTCTTGGATCGAGTTCTTCTGACGCAAGTACAAGGCATTGAATTGCCAGACATAAGGGTCTCTCCTCTTTGTGGGGGGCGGGGCCTATGAATTAGAGAAGGCGAACGGCAAATACTCGCAACATAGAACAGACCGGGGGTGAAATAGAGTGATACTTGATTGATAAATAAATTTCGCAGCGGTAAGAAGTAGTATGCAAAGGTGGGGGCATTTCCTTATTTCTTAGATGCTATTTAAAAATTCTATTTTTATGATGCTAGTTTTTTCGGTATGATTTTCTGAAACGAGAAGGAAAAACGAACTGCAGATGAGATATTTTTGATAAAAAAGCAAAACTAAGTAGAATTTTCAAAATATCCAAGTAAAATAAACTTTGGAAGGTTCGTGCGACTATAATAGATTTGGAGGGAAGAGGAGAAATGAAGAGATAAGGTCGAACGAATGTCTGGGGAATGGAATGAAAGAGTAGAATGCCAGAAAGATCAATAGTGAACGTAAAAAGAAGAAAACTAGAAATAGCGCGAAGAAAAGAAGACAGCGGAAAGGGTGAAAAATTGGGTAGAAATGTGCAATTAAATTACAAGCGGATGTACAAGATGGACCGAGATTTCGGCACGAAAATTTTTTGATAGGAAGAAAGTATAGGTTGGCTTTGTGATTTGCTTCTTGGTTAGGTAAAACTGTTTTTGCAAAGCTTGGCTAATGTTGTTCAGATTTAATACTAATTAGTGATAAATTGAATGCTAGCGTTTGCTACAAAGATAGAGTTATGAGAGTAATAGGAAGGGAAATGGGAGGAAGTGGTTAAAAAATGTGAGAAAAATAGTGAGCATTGCTGTGATGTGCTGACTAATGTCAGGAAAAATGGACTAGTTTTCGGGGAAATATTTCAACATGATGACTAGGATAATTTACATATGGTGACCATTAAACGGCCAAAGTTGTTGGTAACTCGATGCTCGAGACAAGCGTAACATATAATATTGGTTAGTGAGTGCCAAACTAGAATACCTCTTGAAAAGGTAAATTTTGGTATTTTCTTACTGCCAATAATATGAGGTTAGGCTAGTTCAGTAGAAAGATATGATTTTGGAAACTAGTTGAAGTGAAGTTTCTCAGGGTTAAAAGCGAAAATCAATTTATCATTAAGCTCGCGACTAGATAGTAGCTCTATGAGACAAGAAAATAGACTTGATTTCTAGACCATATGCTCATTTTCCAATTTATGAACAATATGCTAGTTCTTCGATGAAAAGCTGCATTTTAATTGATGGTGGAAGTAGCTTGAAAATTGTAGGTTAGGGAAAAGGTGATAATGTAGAATTGAACAAATTATAACGTTTAGCAAGGTGAGAAAAGGTTTAATTAAGATAAAGGGTTGTATGAGAAAGTCAGATAGAAAATGATGTTTTTATTTTGCATAAAACTCGATTCGTTAACTTGATCGTATTTTTTTAGAGATTGATAAACTCGTAAGAATAAGGATCGGTTTAGATTCAATTAGTCTATTAATGGATTGCAGGATATTAGCCACTTGGCACCCCACCGAGATGTATCGGCATTGTTAAAAATTGACCGTCTGGTGTTAAAATGACGTGTCGAAAACTGCTTTGATGATCCGTCACAAAGAGATTAATTTTACAGTGTCTGCGGAGGCACAAGGCTCATTTGAATAATCTGTCTGCATGAAAATCGTAAATAGAAATATACAGGGTATACTTTGATCCAGTTTTGGTTAGTCATTACTTTTCATGGATTGTTTTGGAGTAAAATACTTATTTGATAAAAAATTAAGCTCAAATTATGGTTATATGTTGATCGATTAATTTTTCTCATAAAATACAAACAAAAACTAACTTTGCTCTTGCCCTAAGCTCCGCCTACTTATCGATTTTTTTCCAAAATAGAAATAAAATTGACGATCACGCAGCTACCAAGTTGAAATTTGACCAGATTAAAAATGGGCGTGGTCTTCCGGCTTTTATAGGTACCGCCCCCTCACGGAAAGTGGGCGGGACTTATCAGGTTTTCGATATCTCTGCGCTCTCTCCGATTTTTGCTCTCTCGTCACTACCAGTCGTCAAGTTGTCGGCCAGAGAGAAGCTGGTCCTCTGATTTTGTTCCGATGGGGACGAGGCGAATCGATCTGTTGTTTCTTTCTCTGAACTTCTCACTATCTTGCGAGTTCAATTAGGCTTTCATACGAGAGAAAAGAAAAGGAAAAGGGTAACTTTTAATCGAAGTTTGGGATTTAAAGATGGAAAAACTAACTTTGGTTGCTCATAAAATTTTAAGGAAATAGGTTAAAGACTGAGATACTTGGAGCTATATTTATATGGCGTCATAGTGCCATTTTTTATTCGGTTTCTTTTGAATCGATCATTTTCTGGATTATTTAAAGAAAAAAAGGATTACAATTATAAGTAAATTGTAAAAAATAAGACACGTGTTGCAATTATGGTGCAACCAAAATTAGTATTTACACTCTATGCGGGTAACCTATTCAATCAATCAAGACGGCTTACCCTTATTCCATGAAATTGAATTTCGTTGTTAACCCTCTTTCCATAACTCAAGGAAAGAAATCTGGTCTCAATGGCATGAATCCAATTATCATATGTAAACGGAATAACAAGCAGTCTTCTCCCACTATAAAAGCCGATCATTTTCTGTTACGCTTCTTCTTCCCAATTTTCTTGTGCTCATTATTTCGTATTCTCAACAGTTGAATAAGCATAAGCTTTAAATCATTGGATCAAACGTGTTAACATTTCGATCACGACAGGAAGATAATGAGAAATCAACATTTGAGCATTTACTTTAAAAAAAAATGAAACATTTTGTACTTTCGTCGAAAATCGATCTTTATCTTTTTTGCATTTCACTATTTAAGAAGCTTTGGCGCGAATTTTCTTCCATCTGTTCACTTTTTTATGCTGAACCCCTTTTCCCTGCAATTATCAAATTTACCGCTGAGAGAATGAGAAAAATGTCTGCGATAAAAAGTATAAAACTTCCCGATCAAAGGTTTGATTCAGGGCTTATCGATAAATTACGTCGACCTGGTTTGTGCTCATACTTTTATACTGGAAAGTGGATTTGTGATATATTATCAAGGTTTTCTAGAGATATGGTTTAACATTGGATGAGATTTTTGGGATATTGAACGGAAACATAAAGTGATAAATTATTTCGTTAAAAAGTTAATAAATCGAAAAAATCTGTTAATAACCTAATGATTTATTTTCATTTTCCATAAGGCTGGTAACAATTGGATCCATAAAAGTTGTAACGTTACACAATAGCGCCGAGTATATGAAAGCTATATTTCATTTTATCTTTATTTTATTGCGCTAGACAACTAATAATTTGTTAAAACACCTGGAGCCAATTAATAATTGATTATAATTCTTTTTATTTTTGAGAGAATGCCACTAATAAAAAGCTAGGTTAGGAATTGGAAAAGGAAAATTAAATTCGGTTTGTCTGACCATGGGTTTCCCTTATCAGTAGTTCTCCCTTGATTACCAATTGAAATAAAGCGCTAAAGCTGAGGTACCAAATGATAAGTGTTTTTTTTTCCTGGAGTACACATTTTGGATTGACAGTCTAGACAATGAAGATCAATTTTAAGCTGCCAAATGAAAACCGATTATTTCCGTAGAAAAGTTATTTCACGTTTCATAGAATCTTAGCAAAAAATGGATTTTTCATTTTCCATGAAGTTTTGGAAGATCGAGATTTTGCGATAATTCAAGAATTGCGTAACGTACTATGAATTACAAATCCCTATAACGTGAGAAGGAAAGATGGAATGTGTAGGGTACAATAAAATGTGAATTTAGAAAATGAACAGGGAGAGATAGCGTAGGATTTCTACATGTTAGAGGAAAAAATGTAAAATGTGGGATATGCGCAGGTTGGAGAAACGGAAAATAGGAAAATAGTCTATGTAGAACAATTAGAGCTGACTCGAATAATTGCAATATGGATAGGTGGAAATAGTAAGAAACTTTTAGAGACGGAGATTTTTAGAAACAGGATTGAAGTTTGGAAGGTAAATGAAAATATTGGTTTGTTTTCGGTTGACGAAAATATGGTCATAAACTATTTTATGGGACTTTCAATGGTCTTTTGGTTCGAGTAAACTCTCATTTTAACGAATGGTAATAAAAGATACCTTTCTAATGACCAAATTTTATGGGATTTTTGATTAGAGGTAGAATTTTGAATAGCTTCAAAGAAGAAATAGAATGATGGCGAGATAAACTAAGATAGCATAGAAGTATGATATAATAGATCTGCGTAGTATTGTGTAATATTGTTAGGGTCTCAAGATTGTTCAACGTAAAAAAGACGGGAAAATACGACAAAGACCCGTACCATTGTAATATTTTGTTGCACATATAAAACTTTTCTAACTTCGATAAAAATATGAAAGCAACTTGTTATAAATTTTCTATACTAGCGAATGCTGATTTTTGACATATCAGAATGTTATGAGATACGAAGAAAAATGCTAAGTAGCGAAAATATCATGATTATTTGAATTTATCATAATCAAAGCTGAAATATAAGAAAATCTTTCAAAAAATGATGAAAGTTAAACATTTTCAGGAGTCACTCTGCTTACCGTAGCCCTGTTTCTGAGCGCATATTTGGGAATTCTTCAAGAAGATATCTATGCAAAATACGGTAGAAGAAACGATGAAGCTATGTTTTTCGTGGTAAGTCAAATTTTAATTCTTGGAAGAAATTGGACAAATCTAAATTTTATAAAATTAAAATGAACGCCTGTTTGAAATCTAATGCCTTTTCCAGGGTTGAACTCTTTTTTAGCCTTCTTAAAACAGGTCTATTCAATTCAGGCTAAAATGTCAAAGGCGCGAGTTTTGGCAAGTCTCCCATTTTCTGAGTTAGACTAGTCTATTTTCAAAATCTATATTTTAAAATGTGAAGAAATTTTTTGAACGGTTTTAGTATTGTGTGAGGTGAATAAGTCTTTGTCTGGATTTTTCACATTTTTTGAGAAAATGGGAGATAAATTAACAAAGTACCATTTTTGGGATTTTAAAAAGGTTGATAAAAACAACATTAGTTCTAATTTTTACGACTTTATTTTAAACATTTTTGAAGCATATGCAATTTATGAAGAGACTCATCAATGAATTATACATTAACTTAAAGTTGACTGAAAATACTACTTTATATGATATGATTACAAAGCAAAACAGATTTTTAAAAATATTATTTTTATGTAAAACCTACCTACAGCAGTCTCTAATTAAAATAATTTTTATTAATTTATTCAAATTTCAGCACTTCCTTTCACTACCCGCATTCGCGTTTCTGGCCAGAGGACTCGAGGAATCCATCGGACGGGCGAATTTGTCGCCATATTTGAAAATCACTGAAAACATCCTCCCAATTCGAGAGGCCTGGGCCGCAATCCTGCTCATTTGCATTTTACAGTAGGCCATTTTTGGATAATTTATTGATTTTATGACGACTCATTAGATAGAACTATTGATAATGAAATTTTTGAAAGAGTTTCATGATTTCTTGAAACTTACCTAAACATCTTTGAGAAATTCGATTATCAGAATATACGCTCTTCGTCAATTATTATTGGAAATTACGATTTGAATTCAGTTACTTTTGAAACGTAATTGAATTGTTAGATAATCTATAATAGTTTCTAACATTATGGAATTTCAGATACATTTGCGTTAACAACGTCTATCGTCTAACCGCAGTGACTTCGTCGTTGAGTGTGACTATGGTCATATCCTTGCGGTAAAATAATCATGTCGATTTTATTTCTTGATGAGCATCTGGGATATCATTAACAAGTTTCATATCTGGTTAAACGTGACTTTAACTTTAGAAAAGAAACCAAAAATAAGAATAAATAGAAATAGTTTAATTTCAGAAAATTCCTGTCTTTGTTTATCTCGTTCATCGTGTTCGGCAACCCTTTCAACGTCTTCCATATCTGCGGAACCGTCTTTGTCTTCATCGGATCAATGATTTATTCGAGGGTATTTTAACTGTGTAGATAAAAATGAGTTAACTGTCCTAATTATCAATATTTAATTCGTTAGTTAGCATAATTAAACCTTTCACTTCGACTATTTCTTACTTAATTATTGTTGTTCATTTTTAAAGTTATAAAGTTCCAAAAATCACTTTTTGTTGTAAGTTTCACGGGTTTCAGTATTTATTATTGAATCTTCAATTTTTAGCATTTCAATAAATAAACTTGAGATTCTATTTCCGTCCCACTTGGTTCTGGGCTTGGGCCATCGGCCGAGGGGTGTATGGTAGGATATTCATCTGACCGTTACCATTAGTGGGTCGACTGATGGGCATATTTGGGTTGCGGTTACCATTTGGTAACAGTGGTAGGATCGAAGGATTCTGACCGTTCTGGAAAATATTAGGGTATTCGAGAAATTCGCAGCTTTGCAACTTGGCGAAATAGTATATAGGGCTAGGGGAGGAAAATCCTCTCCTTTTTCCTCATACTATTTCACAAGTTCCGAAGTTGTGAATTTTCCAAGCTGCCAAATATTTGGTAATTTGGTTAAAAATGGTAGCTTTACCAAAAAATTAGCATTTCGAAAATGGTAACTCTACCTGTGTCCTGTAATAATCATCCATATCGCGGCTATTGTCGTACAGTTCATTCGAATACATGCCACGAGGGTTCTAAAATAGAATTTTTGGATAGGTTTCAGAAAAGGTCTAAAATCGGAGGAATATTTCGAGACTAATTTTCAGTAGAAAGACTTGAGCTACAATTACGAATAATTAACTTGCTAATTACCCTAATTAGCGGCCTCATTGGGTCCCTTCTAAGATGAGCTGAGGTTAGTTCAAAGATAGCCAAGAATAAGGCGAAAATAGCTAGAACGAACTTCATCATGAGTTTAGAAGATTTCTCCGGAAAATTTTATTCTTTCAAGTCCAGGGGCTTTTATAGGGGTTTATTATTTGAAAAACTCAGGAAAAACGATGATCATCTAAAACGAACTTTCACGAACCTAGACCCTTGGCAAACAGAAAATATTACGATACTTTGAGAGATCTGAAGAAGAGAAGATACCACTAGTTTATGATGAAAGTTGGGGAAAGTTGTAAATCATGATAGAAAAGTGTTTACCTAACATCAAAATGAGTTCAAGCAAATAGGCGAAGTAGTTTTGGCGAAGTTCGACTTGGTAAATCTTAGATACAAACTAAAGAAATGCAATAGTATGGAGAAGTGAGAAAGAAAAGCATTACTCTCTCATTTTCAAACTATTTCTCTCTAATTTTCAAAGAATATATTTTTACCTAAAATTTTTCTATTTACTCAAAATGTTGGATAAGGTTAGGTAAAGGTCATGTTCACAGATCGTACACGTCATTGGAGTGACTTAGAAAATAAATATTTTTCAAAAATTGGAATATTAGAAATCGTAAGATCAAAATCAAAGGTTTGAAACCATTGAATTCTTTTATTTCTTTGATATTTTAAAAACAAATTTTCTGGAAAAAGAGATAGAACAGGCCAAGAAAATTGCTACCAAGTTAGTGACCCAAAAATCGAAAAAAAACTCAAATTTCAATAACTCGGTTGTTATCAGACTATGTATCATCGATGCGAATGGACGTTATGAATAATCAATCTCCTATCTTCCAAATAACTCATTTTGGAATTCAACAGGCTTTCAGTAGCAATAGAAATACTATAACGTTAGTAATCATGGCAAATACTTGGCGATACGAAGTGTAATTTGCGTAGTTTATAACTGATAAGTAAATGCACGGATAGTTTTATTTCAGCATCCATCTTCAAGTTTTAGGATTCTTAAATGATAAACCATGTTTAGGAATCGATTTTTAGTCTGGTAAAAATTGCGAAGCATCAATTTAGTAGTTTCATTCTCCTTTATTCAATGATCAATTTCAAACTCATTAATTGCACTTTTTTATTCAATCAATACTCTTTACTATTTCCATGTTTATTGTTTAGGTCTCTTAACAAAGATGTTAGCCAATTTACCAGTCGAAATTATATTGTTGATCTGCCAATATCCCGAATTCAAAGATCTGCGACAATTGGCCTGGACTAACAAAAGAATGATGCAAATAATCAAGAAATATCTGCCGATAATTCTCGAGGGGAGAATTTTATTCTATCGTAAGAATTTATGCTGAAAGCTAAGTAAGAGACTTTGAAATGATTCGTAATAATTTAGTTTTTTATCGAAATAATAATGGTACATATGAAAGAAGAATATGCTTGTTCGATTCATATACCTGCTCAGTAGAAGAGATTACAAAATTTCACAATTGGTATCTGCCATATCAAGTAGCAGCTACACAGAATAAAGTACATTCTTATGTTCGCTATTTTGAATAATTTCTCATATTTCAGATTTTTGGAATTAGCAACGCAAAATCATTTGAAATTTTTGACTTGGATACTGGAGAAATTTCAAGAGGTCTGCTCAACAAATTCACGAATGATCGATTCAAAGAATTTTACAGGTCCAGTTCCTCCTGAATGGCGTGAACTTGCATCTGTGGCTTATTTCAATGGAAAGTTGTATTACTTGGGTGGATGGGATCCTAAAACAAATAAAAAGACAAATCGAGTTGATGTAAGAAGATCGAATGAAAGTCCATGAAATAATTTATTCAGGTTTTAATAGATGGACAGTGGCAAACAGGACCTGTTTTTCCTCTTCCAATTGAGAAGGCTCAAACAATAACATGCGATGGAATTTTATATGGTCACATTATAGCATATTCATTATTGTAATTATGGATATTCAGTTATTGGTGGTTATACAAATCGAAAGATATATCGACTATCAGACGATGAACGAGAATGGGTTGAAATTGGAAAGATTCCAGAAGAACGAGTTTTTTTCAGAGTTGCATCACTGAATGGAAAAATTTACATAACTGGGGGAGAGAAGTCGTTAATTTTGTATGATAAATAATGTATCATTATATATTTAGTTCTCTTAATGCAATGAAATCCTGTCTGTGTTTCGGTCCCTCAGCTCCAGTTGACAGTCGAATTTCTCGAATCGCTGATATGAATTATGCAAGATGTCATAATTCGCTCATTGTCGATAACGGGAAATTATATGCAATCGGAGGGTGAGCTGAGGTTTTGCATATCCTTATATGAATCATTTGTTAACTTAGATTTCAAACAAGTTTCGGGAGAGATTTTTGCAATTCCATCGAGGAATACAACCCACAAACGAATGAATGGCGAGAAGTCGGAAAACTAAACTTGGAATAATCCAGTTTAATGCCATGTAGCCCTTTTATTTGGCATATTATATTTTATGAACTTTATCTTTATTCGACTACTATTAAAAATTCCAATAAACATGATACAGACAATCCTCGAAGACATTCAAGTGATGAAAGATAACTAACTGAAATAAGTATTCTTTGAAATAGTTTTCGATAAGAATAACGAAATATACTTAGTAGAAACTCATTCTGTCATAGCTAGATTATTGCATCTCAATTAGTTGTCAATTATACTTATTAAGAGAAATGTTTTCAATTTGTAAGAACTATTGTGAATGACTAATCTAGTTGACATAACTCTCTTCACCAAATACAATTGACGAAACAGAACTCTTGCTAAAGCTTGATTACTTGAAACCAACTAAACCACACGAATTTTCGATGTAAAGAAATCAACGCATATTTCAAGTGGAAAATCGAGAATTAGAAATCTACAGAGTGCAACAAATGTCTTTCCTCACAGCGGATTGAAGGACGTGGTTCGCGGGCTTCTGTGTCTGAGTCATACTATTTTCCAAAAAAGCCCGCGAATTATGAACTAAGTCTTATAAAGTAAGATCCAAAGGTTCGTAAGAATTCTCATCATAAAACCCAACTTGTAGTCTGTCTCATTTTCATTTTCAATTATGATTAGCAACACATATGTATCTCACAGTTAGATTTCTACTATCACACCATTTTTTCTTTTCTGACAAATCGATCTTCACCAATTTTCTATATATTTTTGTCTGATATTACATGGTGTCACAATATGAAATCGATGAAACTCTTATTTTTAGTTGGTTATTTATTGAGAATACCAATGCATTGTTTTATCGTTATCAAATGGCTGAAGCAGAAGAGGAGTCGTATTCCGTTCCATTCTTTGTCGCGTTCTTGATTGCACTCAGCTGAAATTAGGGACCGCCAAGCCCCGCCCCTTTCACTGGATTCAAAAGTGTCCATAGTTGATAGCCCCTTCGATTATCGCAAATTTTCTTATTTTATTCTTGTTTTTCATAGTTGATCGATACCCACTATACAATTCGATACCGCTCTTTCACGTGGTGATATCGATTTATTGATCAGGTGCGAAAGAAGTCCGCAAATGCGCGTCAAATGCACATCAAACTACGACAATGCTAATATTTCGAGTTATAAAAAAGGTACATTTCATTTTTTTTGATGAATCGGTACACCTAGTTGAAATGTACAACATATGCAAAAATTAGAAAAATCCTAGTACCCGCAACTGAGATCCTGATAACCCGCGAAATATAAAAGAAGCCAATGCTGAATGGAAGAGAGTGCCGAGAAAAAAATCCCCAAAGGCAGGGAAAGAAAGGGGGGAGCGAGCGGCATAGTGTCTTTTGCAGATAGACCACGCCCCTTTGTCCACGAAAAGGAGCGATTTTTCGCGTTAAATTTTATCAATTTTTTTATCAGTGACGTATTTTTTCGCGGATTTTTCGATGGGGATGGTTAGAGGGGCACCTCAGCCTCTGAAAAATGTAGAAAACATAGTGCCAGGGTGAATTTGGCAAAATGGCTGGCGGTCCCTACCTATAGATTTAAAAATAGTTGTATCATATCCAGCTGGTCATTTTGATAGGCGATTTGGGGGTCTATGACATATTTTTGGAATCAGACATCTCTAAAACCTCCATTTCTGTCAGACTCCCTGAACTTCTGTAGTAATTCTAGAAGATTCTGTTGAAGACAACTGGAAATCTAGTATCTAGGGGAATAATACATGAAATTGAAGGAAATTAAATGTAGAAGATAATTAGGCTAATTAGAATATCGATTTATTACTTTTCGAGTCATTCGGTGAGGGTAAATATCATATTTCGCAGTCACATGTCGGCTCGGTCCGATCGTATTCCATAACTCAATTAGGCATATTCGAATATGGTGATTGTGGCATGATATTAGGAGAACTGATATCACACGGGAGATATATGCCATAATCGAGGGTCTATTTACCTATTTAAAGTGATCGTCAGCACTTATTAACGGTCATAATGAAAATTTAATGATTTTTAACCCCATAAGTAGCATGTGAGTGTTTTTGTCAGAAAATATTTTATAGCTCTAGAAATTTGGGTAACATTAAGGTCAAACTAAATCATATTTTATGGCAGTTTTCGAAAACTCGACTTATTATCTGATCAATATTTTTTTGTTACATTTAATTTTTAATGTATTGCGAAATTTTCGTGTTGCGACGACTCTTGAACGTCTCTTCAGATTTTATAACTTTTTTGTCATTATCTTTTTTCCTAAATCTCATCAAATTAGCTGATGGGCAATCACAAATCAAAACACAGAAAGGCTGATATTCTCTTTGAATCAGGAGAATCGCATCTTTGTCAGAAACCTTTAATGTCACAATGCTGTAACGTGAATACGTCTCAGCGTTCAAACCACCAGTCTGAATGGACCGGCAAGAATCGGCAGTTGTGAACTGCCGACTCGTGTAAGGTAATATACGATGCGCATTTTCTTACATTGATTTACAATAGAATTTCTCTGCAGATTCGCATATTATCTAGCATAGGTCGATAGGTTTAATGTTGAAGTTGCGAGTTATTAAAGATTTTGCGATAATTGCATTCAACTCCACTTCGTCACATCCTACGAAATAGCGTGGAGAAAAGGTCTCCTTCCCTGACTATCCTAGCCATATGACGAAATAACTAAAAATCCAAATGGCCGATTTTTGCAGCTTTATAAAAGTGCAGCATTTTCAAATGAAAATTACGACATGGCCATATTGTGACATTGTGGCACTTTCAAATTGTTATTGCATCCGTGCGGAAAGGGCTGTCGGCAATTTCACTTTCGAATTTAATACTGTGGACTGATAGCCCGTCGAAGAAGACATAAATCCATCCTTTCTTATCCTTCTGCCTCTATTAGAAAAGGGAAAGATAATAATGATAAATTTGAAGTTAAATTGAAAGAAAAGAAAATAAGATTGAAACGAGCTCATATGCTGAGAGATATGCACATATATATAAGAGTGAGTGACAAAGTTGGCCATCATCATGGCCTGTCTAAATTTTCATTTGAAAATGCTGCACTTTTATAAAGCTGCAAAAATCGGCCATTTGGATTTTT
>LIAE01007287.1:15713-28861 GCA_002287525.1 Diploscapter pachys
GAAGAGAATATCGGTCTTTCTGCATCTCTCCTTAATTGCCTGTGTTTTGATCTGCGACTGTCCATCGGCTAGTTCGATGAGAGATGTGGGGAAAACGATAATGACAAAAAGGTGATAAAAACCTGAAGAGAGAATCGAAAGATGAAAGAGGCGCCTTCTTTGCCAAGAAAGGCAGTCAAATAAAAATAAATTCTGTCTAAAGAGGCAATAATTGATCTTATGACCTCCCGTAAGTGTTCTTATAAGCATGAAAGGCATCTTTCCGTTATCTTTTGGCAGTGTTAGTTGGAATGGAATAGTGGGATATTGGAAAGTTACACTTGTGCAAGACTTGTTTGCTCAGTATTTGTATCGTAAATATATCTTTTGAAATGATAAAAAATATACCTGTGCCCAGATCCATAAAGCGACTGAAAGATGACTGGGCTCCCATCATTTTATGGATCTGGGAAGTTTGTACGGGGTTATTCAAGAAATAAGTTTCGAATAGTTGTCCTGGTCTGTTTCAGACAGGGTCGCTGGCAGTAAGGTAGTTTTTTATTTCTTCCTAACTATGAAAAGGACAAAGTATTCAGATACGAAAAATTTACCCTCCTCTTATTAAGATGAGTACAGAACATAATATAAATAAAAATGCCAGAATGTCAAAATTAGCATTCGAGTTATGCGTTAGAAATTTTCAATCACCTTTTCCGACCCATCTGGCAGAGTTCCTAATTGATAATAATGGAAAATTGTCTTTGTATTATATACTATGGATTTTTTGTTCAAATTTTGTAGTTGAAAACTTTGGCTCCTAGAAAAAGACACCGGCTTTTTTCTTTTCCTATCTTGCCTCCTCATACTATTTCTTAGAAAACCCGGTGTCTTTTTTTTCTAATAGTCAAAACTTTCTCTAAAACCCTCAAAAATCGCGATTTCTGGATATTGAGACCCCGGTATCTCGAAAATTAAGGACCCTCCAAAAATCTCCATATCAGACTCTGAAACTACGATATTGATTGCCTACCACGTTTTTCAGCGTTTCTTATAAATGCCAACACAACCAAGCACAAACGATTTCCTCGGATGAAAAATTTGAAAAAATTCTAAGTTACGAAGAGGGTTGCAGCAGTCCACCATGAGTCGAAGTTGGGTAATGAAATTCACCCGCTGAACTATTTTCAGAAGTCTAAAGAGCATTCTGATCCGGTAAACACCACCAGTCATGCTGGTATAAAATTATCCCATGATTATCAATTCCGAAAATCCATTTGGCCTCTCTAAAAATAGACGAGTAAATTGACTGTTTTTGAATGATTCTGAAGATGCCTTTGTGATCTGACTATTTTTTCTAAACGATTTTACAAATGAAGTAAATAAGAGATTTCATATTGAGAAATTAGTTCACGCGAACTTATTCCAATCAATCTTCATTCTCATTTCAATTTCCAAGTTTAACCTGAAATTTTGAATAATCTTCACAGTGCTTTTTAAAAACCGTGATGTCAAAGTAAATAGTCCATTATAATCGACAAATAATATCTAATTTAGTTTATTTGAGAGAAAAATATTTAGTAGAGGTAATTAACAAATCCCCCTTGATGCATGGAAGCCGACGTTTAATTTTTGATTCGATAATAAATCTTACATCTGGCAACACTAATGATACGTTTCCAATGATACGATCATTGTAATGAGTGAGATGAACGCGCACAAGTATCAAGAAATAAGATGATCTCTTTCCTTCAATGTCATTCTTAATTGAAAATCTTGATGAAAAGGAATTTGGATTACATCTATCCTTTGTTTCCTTCAAACCGTTATTTTCGTCTTGCAAAAAACATTAAAAGATTGCTTTGAACATATATTCTATCTTAGATCATTTACAATAAATCTGCTTGAAAGATAAGTATAAAAGATGTTGAGAATGACTTTATTAGGAGTCGACAACAATTTTCCATTGGAAGACAGTCAATCAAGATTTTGCCTAATTCAATGCATTATATCATCTCTGCCGTACAGATACTGACAATATATTCTCTAATCCTTAATGTCGAGTGCTGTATCCGTACGGTGCCTAGCGATGAGGTTACTCTACCTCCTCCAACTGATTTGACTACAGAATTTACTGACCCAACTGAAGAGACAACGACGGACATTGAACAAACAGACAGCACTGATGAACCCAGCACTGAAGCACCGACGACGGATAGTACAACTTCAGCTTCAGCTGCACCCTCGACCACTACGACAGAAGAGCGTGAGTTTACTTACAAATTTCATACCTATTTGAGCAATTTGTATTTTTGTTGAGTTTGTCTGTATGTGTAAGCCTAGATCATTACGATTTTTCTGACTCCTATATGTTAAGCATAGATAGGCACTGCAAATTCCGCTCCCTTACCATATGAGTCGCTACCATCTGGTGCCATAGCATGTTTGGTATCGCTCGACTCCAAATTTTATGGGAATAAATAGTCGATGTCTCTAGCTTCAATTTGAGCCCAAATTTTGATAGATTATCTATGAAAATATTCTCGTATCATTTTCTTGAAAATTGACATTAAATTTTGGTTTTTAGCTACTACGACCGACCCTTGTCTCATACCCCCATTAGCTCAATGTGGTAAGTCTTAACAATTTTTCAAGCCAACCATTTTATTATCAATTCAAGAGGAAATCTGTTGCCCGAGTCTATAAATTTCGTGGACCTTTTTCGTAGGAACCATTTTTTTTCTGGAAAAAACTAGTATATGTTCCGAGATATTCGTGACTTTCGGGAGCATATTTATTCATTAAATTCGATTAAAATTCATACATCAAATTTGTAGGAATAGAGTATGAATTACAAGGAAAGTGTTATCACTTCTTTTCAACCGAACCTAACTATCGACACCAAATTTACATGAATAAACGACCAAATCGTCTTTCAAAAAATAGAATCATTTTACTCTTCCTCAATAATAATTCATTGTGATTAAAGAAAAAGGAAAATATCTTCTTCTTCAAGCAAAAAACGTTTTTCAATTTAAATCCAACAATTTCAGAGAAACAATGTCCTTCTGGCTGGGATTTTGTCAACGGAAAATGCTATCAGGTGATTATCGAATATCATTTTCGTTTTAATTATTTTGTGAATAGCAAAGATTTTACAGAAGTTTAATGGCCAAGTCACTTGGAACGACGCAGCTACGAGCTGCATGGGATTATGCCCTTCAGGAATGTGCCATCTACCAAGGGTGTACAGTCAACAGCAAGGCTTAGACTTATGGAATTATTATTGTAAGGAATTTTATAATAATTCACTAATGTACAAATTAATTTGGTACATTCGATTTCTAAATTGTATGTTTTTCATTTTGCGGAATCAATAAGACTGTACTCACGAAAGAAGCTAATGGTTAGAGAGGCCAAATCAGTTTTCAACATTGATTTTAACGTTTAAATTTGATGTCAGTCTGATCGTCAGAGTCATGCTGATCTCAACACTTTTTAGATCTCCGAAAACGATCTATCCTAAGTAAAGCTATGACCATCTTTGCAAAGCGAACTTTTCCTGCTGTAGTCTTCCCAAATTATTCGAATAATAAACTCAATTAGCCTACTATTAATTAAAAGATATAATTTAACGTAAAACTCATCCAAATTATGTCGAGATTGGCCAAAATTTCTTACTAATTAAATTCTATCAAAAATTAAATGGGATAATTAAAATCATCTATTGATTTTCTCTTTTTTCAGCAAGTTTTCCGGTTTCCGCCATCGTTTGGATTGATGTACATAAGATCGCAGGCGATACTACTGTGAGTCATCATTCTACTTATAGGCAATTTTGAAAGTAGAACAATAGAAACATACGAAAATAGTAAAGAATTAGGGAAGAGGAGGGTAGGCCAGAACATCTTTTACCATATTATTTCGTATGTTCCTATGATTTATCGTTCTGCATTTCCAGGTTGTCTACTATGATTGGTTCAAGGATATGTTTCCATACTTTTCACCGCTCTGTATTTTTATCTATAAAAATTTAGGGAATGAATGTGGAAGACAGTAATGGTTGTAAATATGCGAATGTCTTTTGGGACGCTATCTATGGGTAAGTAAAAAGTTTCTCTGTAATAACTATTTTAATTGGATAATTGAATCAAAAATCCATAGCAAGAATACCTTCGACTCTTAGAGATCTGAATTGGGACAGTGAACATGGCTCGTGCTGATGCCGCGAAAGTTAAGGCTTGGTCAAGACTCTCCTATGGCGATCGCGACGAATCTCGAACATTCGCGTGCATCAGCACAAGTCATGGTCACTACATAAATCCAGATCTCGAATACACGTTAAAAAAGAACAAGATATAATGAACGATTGAACTTTCAACTAGTGGATAATTATTAATTATATTTAGATCTCCGCGTAAGAAATTTAGTTAACCGCAACGGAAGAAGAATTTGATTTTCAAAAACGCACAAATATCGCAATACCAAATTTTCACATTTAAAATAGTGCGTTTCAGATTTGGTAAATTTCGAACTGCAGTCAATCGCATGAAATGAGATACAATGTCTAACCGAGAGAGAAAAAGGTCATCCTTCTTTCCGCCTCTCAATAAGACATACTGTCTTTTTCCATGCGGTTGACTGCGGTTCGATATTTGTCAAATCTGGTGTGTTTATGAAAATCAGTTCTTCAATTTCCCGATACGCTTTACTAAATTTCTTCAGATAACGTTCCTGGATCCGATTGTGGCGTTGTGAGTCATATTTTAATCCATTTAAATTTTTACCTTTCATAAAATATATCGTTGCACAAAAATGAATTAATTTATACTGAGTGGATCATTTTCGAAAATCTAGAAACTATTTTATCTTGTTGAGAGTTTATAATAATGTTATTTTGATGAATTACCGTGATCACCTATTTCCTAAAATGTATTCGACTTCTCTACTTATAAAAGAGATTTTGAAGTTGACTTAGATCAAGGAAAACCGAATTAAATGCAGAAATTAATAACAATCCAAATGAACGTTTTATAATGAACATTTTAGATATTTCTAAATGGATTATGGATCGACTCTGATGTAAGATTAAGTTTAATCTGTGAAAATACGAATGCCGTAAACTCTCTAATAGAATCTTTTTTATTTTTGAGAGGTTGAAAATTAAAAAATCCAAGACATCTATTACAGGTTTTACGGTATGAAATATTTTAGTTAAAAATAGCTAGAAAATGGAAGGCAAGGGAAAATATGTATGATCAGATTTGGGAGATTTGATCCGATATTAGATTCGTTTAAATTCTTAAAGAAATATCATTTTCGATTATTAAAGGCACACGAAAATAGTTCAGAAACTATCACGCATTCTATAAAAAAATTTCCTAAAATCATATTCAATATTTAGTGTAACGCTAATGCATTCTCCTATATCTGCGAAACGGACGTTCGGGATTTCTCCATGCCATGCCCTTGATTATCTTTCTCATCTAATATTTCACTTTTCAAATGAAAACTGTATGAATAAATTTTTTGATCAAAGTGAAATGAAAATAAATCGAGAGCTGTGATTTATTAATAAAGTTGCTTAACACTCTTCAGAGGAACCAGATCAGTTTGGTCTTTATTTTCAAGACGAGTATCGACAGATGAAACTGGACATGCATGCTGTACTTTCTTAAACTTCAAACTGCAAATGAATGACGAGACGGGAATCATAGTATTTTGCCAAGAAGGCTACACTTGAAACGCCCTGTTCATGCATGTGTAAACATTCCTATTATCACTTATTTTGACTCAATAAAATGTGAAGTAATAATTTAATTTCAATGCACATGATACAGACAACTCTCGAAAACATCCTAAAGTGATGAGGGAAAATTGTAACTGAAATAAATATTCTTTTTAACCAGGGTTGTACGAATTGAACTGAACTTTGAACTGTCTGGAAGTTCAGTTCAGCTCAAGTTCGATCGCGAAAATTCTTCAGTTCAAGTTAAGTTAAAGTTCGATTTTTTCAAACCTCAGACAGCCCTGATCCTGTCATTTACTCTCGATTATTTGCGACAATATCATTACTAGAAAATTCAATTTTTTGCTTTAAATGCGATCGAATAAATTCAAGAAAGACAATAAATAATTGATAGCATATCGAAAATTGAAAAGAAGCTCCGACAACAATCCCTATCATCTGTTGTCGTTGTTTTATTTGTTTTATCAGAAACAGCGACAACAAATGACAGAGTTTGTTGTTGGAGTCTTCAATTTTTCTTTGCAAGTCCAATTGTTTGTTTTCACAAACGTTGAAATTCTAAGTGCGTTATCCTCGCTCTATCGCTAATCGTGGAATTTCAAAATTTCACACAATCTTTTTCCATCTTTTTTTCCAAAATTTACTAGTTTTTCGAGTTCAGGTTTTTTCAAATCGGCTCAAATTTGATGTGGAGGCTTCCAGAATGGTGAAGCCCAAGAAGAAGGATAGCGAAGGAGAAGGGGGTGGGTTTGAAAACATTTTAATTGCTAATTTCTTTAAAATAATTTTTCTTTCAGGCGGCTCCGAATCCGCCCCGATGAGTGGCCTGACGAACGGGTCTGGGTCCGGAATTTTACCAAATCCGCGAAAATGCATTCCTCTCAAGGACAAGTGGCTGCTCGTGCCAGCTTTTCTCAAGGTTTTTTTTATTTTAAAAAATAGAGTAAAGATAAATAAAATAGAACATTTTTAAATAAAATAAAATTGAAATTAATACCAAATATTTTTAGATCCGCGGCCTTGTGAAGCAGCATCTGGTCAGCTTCGACTACTTCGTGAACAGCGAGATCAAGAACATCCTCCTCGCGAATCAGAAGATCACCAGCGATGCGAATCCCAACTTCTATCTCAAGTAGGCTGAAAATTGACTGAAAAAATACAAATTTCAGGTCACTTGTAGTTTCCACCCTCTTTTTCCATTCTCATACTATTTCTCAGAATAGAGTGATAACTGCAGTGGGCCAAAATTTCAAATTATCTGGAATCGAATGAAAGCTGAAACATTGAATTCCAAGCGCTTTTGAAACGTTTATTTTTTAAGTTTCAATCTTAAGATTTGAAAGAAATGTTTGAGCTATGTTTCAGAAAAATTGAAGGTTTAAAATTTTCATAGAAAGTGATAGTCTGAAGAAAGACAATGAAATAAATAATTCAGGTACTTGGACATCCGCATTGGAAAACCAAGCATGGAGGAAGGTCTCAATCAGATCAATGATAGGATCACTCCGCAGGTAAACATTAAAGAAATAAAAAGTTTAAAATCTAAAATAGAATAGAACATAAAAGTAGAGTTATGTCGTTTCAGGAATGCCGTCTCAGAGACATCACTTACGCTGCGCCGATCGACGTCGATGTCGAGTATACAAGGGGCAACCAGAAGGTCATCAAGAAGGTATTCTTGTTGAAGTTTTCCTTTTAATCTATTTTTTAATTTTCAGGATTTGACGATCGGCCGCATGCCAATCATGCTCCAGTCCAGCAAGTGCATCTTGAGGGGATTGGTGAGCATTTTGAACCTTTTTTCCCAGTGGAATACCACCAATCAATTCTCTTCTGGGTTCTCTAATTTTGAAGCTTCAATTTTTACCGAAATTTACTGCCTAATTTGTGGAAGATCACTTCTCAAGTCTTTTTCATATTTTAAAGAATTCTTGAAACCTAGCTAAAAACTGAAAAGATACGAAAGATAAAGTGTTCAGGCCGAGGAAGAGTTGGCGCGTGTGCAGGAATGCCCCTACGACCCGGGTGGCTATTTCGTCGTCAAGGGCTCGGAGAAAGTCATTCTCATCCAGGTGAATTCTACATATTTGAAAAAATAACGGACTCTTTCTATTTCCGTACTTTTCTTCTCACTTTGCAATCTGCCATTTCAATTCTGCTTTATGATAATTTCTAATTCAGGAACAACTCTCCAAAAACAGAATGATGGTCGGTAGAAATTCCAGCAAGGAGTTGCAGTGTGAGGTTGGAAATTTGATTTATTTTTAAAAATAATTTCTTTAATTTTTTCTTGTATTTTTATCAGATTTTTTATTTGAAAAGATCAAATGCTATTTTTTAATTAGATAGACGTCTAGATTCACCGATTGCAATAGGAATAACATGGATTTAAGGTGCTCTCCTCGACTTCGGAAAAGAAGAGCAAGACATATGTGACTCTGAAGAAGGGGAAATACTACGTGCGCCACAACCAACTGACTGATGATGTGGCGGTCAGCATCATCTTCAAGGTGAGTTTCAGGGCTATTCTGGAAGTTGAAATAACTCGATTTTTATAACGACGTGAAAAGACATAACATGGGGACTGCTGTTAGACAGATTACTTGAATAAGAAAGAGATTTGTTATCAAAATCACATTATTCTCAAGCTCGATTTTAGAAAATTGTGATTTTTACTTTTTGTGCCAAATGCATTGGGCAAAATTGAATTTGAACGAACTATAAAGAACCTTTGAAACTTATCTAATTTCTTGAAAGGAAATTTTTTTTTAGATTTAATTGTGATTCTTTTGAGATGACAATATCACTGTATTAGTTTTTACAGGCCTTTATCATTTTCTTGAAACCTACAAAAATTGAACTTTTGATTTTCAGGCTATGGGTATCGAGTCTGATTTCGACATTGTGAGTGCTATTGGGCATGAAGAAAAGTAGGACTTTAATTTTAGAAAAAAAATAAAATAAAATGGGAAAAAATTCAGCTACGTCGCCACGATCGCTCCGACCCTTGAAGAAGCGAATCAGCTCAACATTCACACCGCTCAACAGGCTCTGAATTATCTGACTGGAAAGGTAGGATTTAAATTTTGTTCTTTATTTTAAAGTTTTTTTTTCTATTTTCAGGTGAAAGTCCGCAAATTCTTCGGCTTCGGTCCCGCGGCGAACCAGGCAAAGAGTGAGGCTCTGCCAAAGGAACATGAAGCCATCGACTTCTTGGCTAAGTCGGTTTTTTTATTACTAGAAAACTAAAACCTGGGCTAATTATACAATCATGCAAATTTGTATAACGTAGATTTTGTGAAACATCCGCAACTTTGAGATTTTTCAGCGGAATGATCTGCCATATCCCGTGCATCGATGGAAACTTCAAATTGAAAGCGATCTACTTGGGACTTATGACTAGGAGGTTGGGTTTAAAGGAAAAAAAACTAAAAATTAACATTTTCAGACTGATTCAAACCGAGCTCGGAGAATGCGACCTGGACGATAGGGACTTTTACGGAAACAAAAGACTGGAACTGGCTGGATCTCTTCTGTCTTTGCTGTTCGAAGACTGTCTGAAGAGGTGGGAAGTAAAACAAGCACAAACTTATTTTAGTTAATTTCTGCTACACACATAAGACTTTGTGACTATATTTTCCTAATTTTGTTTGAGTTTTAAGCATTTTGAAACACATTAAACATTTAAAATCTCTTCATTAATTTGCAAGAACCGACTAAATCAAGTTTGATTATTTGTTTGAAATTGTTAATATTTTGAAATACATTCCGAAAAGTTCAATAAATTTGAAAAACAAATTTAGATTCAACAGCGAGCTGAAACGTATTGCGGACAATACGCTGAGTAAGACAACTGCGGCTCCTCTGGACATCGTTAAACATATGAGACAGGCTAGATTTTCTTTTTAATTTTACAAAATTAACATTTTGTGAAAGTGGATAATTTAACGAAAATTAGACTTTTTCAGGACATGATCACGAACACAATTGTTAATTCCCTTTCAACTGGAAACTGGATCATCAAAAGATTCAGGATGGAGCGGCATGGAGTTACTCAGGTAAATTTCCAAAAAAATAGTTTTTTAATTTCGATTTTAGGTTCTGAGCAGATTATCCTACATTTCTGCGCTGGGAATGATGACGAGAATCAATTCGACTTTCGAGAAGACTAGAAAGGTGGCAATTTGCTCCCTTTTAAATGTCGGATGCGTGTCAAATATTATCTAACATAAGAATTTCGAAAATGTTACATAGAAATTTTGAAGCATATTGTTAACTTTTTAAATTATCAATGTGAACCAACCACACACTGATGTCGGCTGACTTATTTCTAAATTAGCTCTTTCTGAAACATATTAAATAATTTTTTTATGAAGATACAATTTTCAGGTGTCCGGTCCTCGTTCCCTGCAACCGTCTCAGTGGGGTATGCTCTGCCCGAGCGACACGCCTGAGGGTGAGGCCTGCGGTCTCGTCAAAAATCTCGCCCTGATCAGTCATATCACCACAGACAGCGATGAAAAGGTAGCCTAATCTAATTTTTCGTCCAAAGCGATGAAAAATCATTTTGATATGCTTCAAAATAAAAACAAAGCAAATTATGATAACTGACATTGTTGGAATAGCATTCGACTAATTTTCACGAAGAGCTAAAAATTCTTTTGCTATGTTATAGAACTAAATGAAAACGATTTGAACTCGGCGACTAGCTAATTTGAGTACCATTTACCCAATTTATATAGAAATTGAGTCAGATAACTTCGAGCTGCGACTAACCGCATGAAACATGAGTGTCATATCGAGAGACAAAGAATACATGCTCTCTTTCTCTCTCTCTCGATAAGGCACACTATCTCGTTTCATGCGGCTCAAAATTACCAGAATTAAACATTTTTTCAGCCAGTCCTCCGTCTTCTCTTCAATTCCGGCGTCCAAGACCTGCAGAGTATCCATTTCTCCCACGTCAATAAACCGTAAGAATTTGAAAAATTTCACTTTTTCAGTTTGAAATTTTAGAGAAAATCACTTGATATTCCTGAACGGTATTCTGATTGGAACGACTGTCGATCCAGTCAGAGTGGTCAGAGCGATCAGGACGGTTAGAAGGTGGCGAATTTCAATATTTATCATGTTGAAAACCAAAGTATTACTGATAATCTTGAACCTTTTCATTTATGTTCTTTTGAAGCATACATTTCATAAAAACTTTTATTATCTTTTTTAAACTATGAACCAAGACTGCGAGTTAATTAATTTTGTTATTTTCTTTAGAAATTTCTTTAAATTTTGCAACCTATTACAGGAATTTTTAAGAATTTTCTATTTTTAGAAAGAAATGAAATTTTTCAGAAACGGTCTTCTGTCTGAGTTCGTTTCGGTGTCACGTTCCCTCGCGCAGCGTTCCGTGTTCATCTCCAGCGACGGCGGCCGACTCTGCAGACCGTACATCATCGTCGACAACGGGGCCCCCAAAGTCAATCAGGAACATTTGGAGGTTGGAACTAGTCTTTTTATTTTCTCTTTAAAATTCTAAAAAGTCCATTTCTTCAATCCAGCGAACATTTTGAAGGATTTTGACGGAAAATGCTGAAAATTTGAAACATACTTTGATTGTTTACAAGATTTATACTAGATTTTGAATTTGAGCAATAGTGAAATGGTCGATATGAAAGAATGAAAAATTGGAGTCTATCCAAAGTTAGTAAAAACGAGAAAAACGAGATTGTCAATTTTCAGGAGCTGAGAGATGGCCGGAAAAGTTTCGAGGATTTCGTGGATGACGGACTCATCGAGTACCTGGACGTGAATGAGATGAACGATGCACAAATCGCCGTTTACGAGAGGGAGATCAAACCCATCACCACGCATTTGGAGGTTAGTCGAGGGTAAATCAATTCTTTTAGAGAAGATCGAAAAAAATTTGGGGATAGATAATAAATTGGAACAAAAATTATAAATCCTTGATGATTGTTGCTAAATCTGAACTTCTTTCAGATCGAGCCATTTACTCTCTTGGGTGTCTGTGCAGGTCTGATTCCTTACCCGCATCACAACCAATCGCCCAGAAACACTTACCAGTGCGCTATGGGTAAACAAGGTAAAGAAATGTTGATTTCTTTAATGGAAATTTGATCGATTTTCAGCAATGGGAACAATCGCGTACAACCAGCAGAAGAGAATCGATTCCATTATGTACCTGCTCTGCTACCCGCAAAGACCTCTCGTCAAGTCGAAGGTGAGAAATTGAACAATTGTTAGAAAATTAGAAAGAAAGATTAGACTTCAATCTTATAATAGTTCAACGTTCAGTTATTTTACACAAACTCTGAAGGATATCTAAAAATTTAACGAAATTAAGAAGTTTCGGAAACTTCTACATTATAAAGGGTCGAATCAGAAACATTGGGACAGATTTCTACATTGATTTATAAGAGTTTTTGAAACATATAATTTGTCCATTTCCAGACCATTGAGCTGACTAACTTTGAAAAGTTGCCTGCGGGCGCGAATGGCATAATCGCTGTGATGTCGTACAGCGGATACGACATTGAGGACGCGCTGGTTCTCAATAAGGCTTCGCTGGATAGAGGTTGCTGTAGTTTTCATAAAACTAAAAATTAGAATATTCTCTGGAATACTTTTTCATTTTCAGAAATAGTGAGAAGTTTTTAATTTCCTATAAAAACCATGAAATGATAGATTTAAAAAAAAATTATAGTATAATTTATTGATTTCCAGGATACGGTAGATGCCTGGTGTACAAGCACATCAAGAGCGTGGCCCGCAAGTACCCGAACCAGACGTCGGACCGACTCCTCGGCCCCATGATTAATCCCACCACCAAACAGCCCATTTACAAGCATAAGGTGGGGATTTTTCCTGGAAATACTCATTAGGTTTCAAAGTTTCGTTATTAGTGTTTATCTTTTTACTTTTTGATATATATTTGCTTAACGAACATTATTTTAAAAGATAGCTTATCAACGCATATTTTAGCGATTTCATACAAAAAAAAAGATAATTGAAACGAGCTAGGAAGTGATATCACAACAACGAAGATTTCAGATAAAAAAAACAATAAAGTCATTTTGAGTCTTTCTCTAATCTTATAAAATGGTTAATCTTGGAAAAAGTAAACATTAAATTTTCAATTTTCAGATCCTGGATAACGATGGGATGGTATTCACGGGCGCTCGGATTCAGGACCGCATGACCGTCATCAACAAGCAGATGCCCATCGTCTCCACGCAAGACCCCTCCAATGCGAGTGCGGCCGCGATGAGTGCGTTGGGAGGTAGTAATTTGAGAACTTTATAATTTAATTTTGTCATGTATTATTTTAATATAACTATTACCTTTTATTCACCATTTATCTTATGAAATTCTTAAAACATAGGAATTATCGAAAGAATTCTTTTTTCAG
>LIAE01007287.1:28913-56341 GCA_002287525.1 Diploscapter pachys
GATAATTTTGAATTTTCTCTTTAATTAATGTGTAAGGAACATCAAAGAAATGCTAATAGACGTCATCTTTTCTTATTAACTTTTATAGAAATACTGAAACAAACTTGAAACATTGCAAGGCTCCCTAATATCTTCAACTTATAAAACAAGCCATAAAAAAGATCTAATTGAACGAAATTTTAATTCGTTTATTTGAAGTTTTCCTGAAACTTATGATTTTTTACATTTCTTAGGAGCTCGTACAGTGGAATACAAGGACGTCGCGGTGACGTACAAGGCGCCAACACCCTCGTATGCGGAACGCGTTCTGTTAACGTCCAACGATGAAGAGGCACATCTAGTCAAGGTCCTGCTCAGACAGACTAGGTAAATGGTTTATTTATTTCTTTTTAATTTTAATTTTTTCAGACGCCCAGAACTTGGCGACAAATTCTCGTCGAGACACGGTCAGAAAGGCGTATGTGGACTCATCGCTCAACAGGTTGAATTTTTCATAAATTTTCGAATAAGTTTCAAAAATAGGTGAAATGTGCATGATCTTCTGCACTCAGTTCATACTTCCCAAGTCCAACAAATAAAATTATAATTTTTCGAAAGATAGGTTTCAGAGGTTATAGAATTTCTTTTGATTTCTATTCGTTTTGATTCTTTTTTAGACAGTTGTCCTAGATAAATTTCTATCCAAGAGTAGAATTTGCAGAAAGTTCAAAAATTGCAGGAAGACCTGCCCTTCAACGACCTCGGCATGTGCCCGGACATGATCATGAACCCTCATGGCTATCCGTCTCGAATGACTGTCGGCAAGCTGATGGAGCTACTTTCCGGCAAAAACGCGATTATGACTGGCAGATTCCACTACGGCACTGCGTTCGGCGGAGATCAGGTAGCATTTTAACCTTAATTAGGACGAGTAACGTTGTTTTTTTTATCTTTGAAACTCGTTTGATAGTTTATAGCTGACTTTTAACCGTACCTTTAGAAAATCACGATTTTCGACGTAAATTGTGAAAACGGCTGTAATCGGTTTCAAGAAAAGGATTAAACTTTGAAACGGAGTTTATCTTTAGTGAAGCTGAATGTCGTTTCTCGCTAAATTTGTGAAATGAATTAAAATATTCAGGTTGCTGACGTCTGCAAAGAACTCGAGTCCTATGGATACAATTACATGGGCAAGGTGAACATTTTTTTCAGAAATTAAAATTTGAAATAATTTTTAGGCAATCTTCTTGAAAAAACTTATTTCATTACTTCTCTGAATATTTTCAAAACTGTTATAGATGATTTTCTTGATTTTTTTTTCTATAGAACAAAAACCTATAACATTTGAAGACCATGATGTCATTCTGTGGATTGTCTCCACGAATCGATTTATTTCAGGACATGTTGACTTCTGGCATCACCGGCCAGCAGCTATCTGCCTACATCTACTTCGGACCGATCTACTACCAAAAGCTGAAACACATGGTTCTTGATAAGATGCACGCCAGAGCCAGGGGACCGAGGTGAGGGAGATTTTGAGAATTGATATTTTCCTGATGGTATATGACGCGACTAAATTGCTTTAATTGAAATCGTAGAGATTTTATCAAAACCTTAAAACTTATCTGAAAAAAAAACCATTTAAACAATAATCTTTCTATTTTATAAATAAGTTTCAAAAATTGGCTTTAAACTTAACAAATGATTACTTTGTTGCTGTCGTTATTTTGCCCTTTGATTGATATAAAAATTTCAGTGAATATTTTTCAGAGCTGCCCTAACCCGTCAACCGACAGAGGGCCGGAGTCGAGAGGGCGGTCTGCGTCTGGGCGAAATGGAGCGCGATTGCCTCATTGCCTACGGAGCATCGATGCTACTCATGGAACGATTGATGGTCTCTAGTGACGAGTTCAAGGTAGTTTTCTCTATTCAACCGAAGCATCATTTGTTATCGCTTTCTGAAATTAATTCACTAGATATAGCTTTTCTGAATCATACTTGAATAACTCTAAAATTTCGATAAATTTAAAGTTAATGGGGTGAATAGAGGTTACGATTCATGTCCAATTAGGTTGAAATTTTGCATTTTTTTTTTAAATAGGCTTTTTCATAAATTTGAAATGTTCAGGTAGACGTGTGCACGGTGTGTGGTCTGATGGGCTCGAAGAACTGGTGTCAGTTCTGTCGAAGTTCCAAGTCCATGGCCAAGATCAAGATCCCCTACGCCTGCAAACTCCTTTTCCAGGTAAATTTATTTATCTTCTAGAAAAAATCGACTCTTTCTAGGCAAATTTAATTTCCTAGTGACTATTTTTAAAAAATATTTTAGCGTTTATTCAAAGCGAATTGTGCTTCAATGCAAATGCATTCTATTTCAACATTTTCTGAAACATATCTGAAAGTTGAATCTTGATCATGGATTTATTTCGATTTTAGATAGGCAAACGGAGACGTATTGCTTTTTTTTTTTTAATTCATCCCTATTTCAATGCTATTTAAGGCATAATTTTTGATTTCAGGAACTCCAATCCATGAACATCGTCCCGAAGTTGGACCTGGCGCGGTACACGGATCAGGATTAAATCGGAATTTTCTGGATTTTCAAATCCGAAAAAAATATATTATTTTTCAAATTCAGTCTTTGATTTAGCCGGTATTATTTTTAAATTGGGTAGCGGTTTTGATTGTTTTATTCCATAGTGTTATGGGATTACCCTATTTTATTATTACTGTTGTTGTTCTAGGAGATCTATTGCTGTTAGAATTTTGTCTAATTTCGAACTTGTTGTTTTTCTCGTTTTCTAGTTCATGTTTGTTGAGGAAATAAATTCGGAGTGTTACGAAATTTGATAATTTCTGCAGAAATTTAAGAGTTTGATGCTCCACGAATTATTTCATAATAGCTCAGCTGCTTTTTCAGAGTCCCATTTCCCCCGAGGGGGAATATAGACTGGGCTTTTGAAGGGAGGGAAGAGAAAGAAAAAATATCCTATAAATGGACAGCTCTTTTTCTCTGCTCTCTTTGGAGCTCTTTCCTCTAACAATGATCCTTTTCTTTGGCTCTCTCAATTGTCTATAATCTTTTGAAGAATAAGAAGAGACGATTTCATAAATGCAAAGGGCTCATAAATTTCTAGTTGACGTATTGTGGATTCTATGCATCCTTTTTTGCAGATTGGCCCCGCCCACTCGGACAAGAATGGACATGAACATCGAGCAAGGAGTCGAGGAGAGAAGCGGTCGATGTATCAGTGAGTTGAAATTCTTTTTTTAATTTTGGAAT
The DNA here is from genome assembly GCA_002287525.1 of Diploscapter pachys. Taxonomy (NCBI): domain Eukaryota; kingdom Metazoa; phylum Nematoda; class Chromadorea; order Rhabditida; family Rhabditidae; genus Diploscapter; species Diploscapter pachys. The sequence goes on from LIAE01007287.1 coordinate 32,176, forward strand.
TCTTTATTTCTAGATCCATTAGTTTGCGATATTTCACTAGTTAATGTACAGGGTGTTTCAAGTTTATCTACCCAATTTATTTTTTGAATAACTTTTATTTTTGATCCAAATTGAGTGCGGTTTTTTGCATGGTACTCTCCCTACGTTATAGTTTTGTTTGGTATAACCTTTGGGTTGAAACCAATTACCCATACCCGTAAAACCACCTGTTTTTGGTGAAGCAAATTTTTTGGGCTAAAAAATGTTCAAAAATTCATAGCTTCCTTAGTCGGTGTCATTCGACGAAGTCTTTTTAGAATCGTGTTCAGCTGGTCTCTGAGAACATTTTGATAACAAATTTGAATTTTTCCCATGCAGAATAACGAAAATATAATTTTCCGGAACTACCGTATGCGGATCTTCCGGAACAGATGGAACAAGTGGTCGGATCGGGTTTTAACCGTCAGATTCGTAATCAGCGTAGTCGAAAACCCCCAGGGACGAAATATCATATTAATTTTTTGTTTGTCATTCCGTTCCGCTTAAAATTTGACTCCGTTACAGCTCTGCTCATCATGCCCGCAGTCATGTGGGATGTCCATGAGAAGATCTTCATAGTCAAATTGGTCTGGACCAGCGGGAACTCGATTTCGCTGCAGCCGACCAGAACTACGCCAGCAAGATCCTCTGGACGGATGAATCGATTTTCTCTGTGCACGGTGGCGTCAACAAGCAGAACGACCGGTAATCCTAAAATGGCGAACTAAAAATGAGTTTTCAACATTTCACGACTTTGGATTATGATGAGTGTTTGTAAAATAGTCATGATTTGGTTGTCTAGCGTCAAGATAAGGGAAAAGTCTATCGATGATTGCATTCTGCCTTTCTGCTTTAGTTAAACTTTGACAGACATTTGCTCCTTTCATCAGAATCGAGAACTGAGAAACGTCGAACAGTCATTCACTCTGAAATCTAAAATTTCAATAATCATAGACCCTGATTTTAAAATAGCTCTTTTGATAGTCATTTCTGCATAAAGCTGAAAATTTTTAAACGAGATGATCTTCTTACAATCCGAGAATGCTAGCACTGATTCAGACGCTGGAGCACGGAAAACCGCCACTGGCAGGACTCCTTCCCTCTACACGCGGATCAAGTCATGGTCTGGGCCGGCATGGCAAGCTGGGGCATCGTGGGCCCATTCTTCTTCGATCGAACGGTGATGTCTGTCTCCTACCTCGATCTGCTCGAGAACGAGATTCTGCCTGCGCTCCAGACGAATGGAAGGGACAGGGAGGTGATCTTCATGCAAGACGCCTTTCGCTCCATTCCCCAGACCATGCTCCAGAAAGCTGCTGACACCTACCTCAATCGCATGCGTCTTTGCATCTTCTATGACGGAAAATCTGTTGAAGTTCCCCCTGAGGGTTAACATCTCACCCCAATCAATATTATCAATCACATTTCTTCTTGTTAATGAATATTTTTCAAAAGTTGTTATGTAAAACTGAATCTCAAAGTAGCAAGAAATTTTCAAGCAGAGTTGATATGGTAATAGCGTGATTATCTCGTGGACAGAGTGAATAAGAGAGATGGGTACTGAAAGAATTTCAAGAGACATGAAAATTAAAGACGAGAACTTTCTCACTAAAATCTGTAATCAAATAACAAATTGGATTCTCTTATTGTTAAATTATCAAGACAAAAATCACATTAAAACAGCCCATTCATACACGATTACCATTTACCTATCCTATTGTGGTATTTTGGGTAATAATTAATCGTCGTTTTCAGAATTGGTATTGAATACGTTTCAGGCATAATGTGAGTTGTCTAGAGTAAAAATTGCATCAAAAATGGCCCAGTCCTACGCCTACAGGGCTCAGTTTATTGCCAAAAATTTGCTTCACCAAAAACAGGTGGTTTTACGGGTATGGGTAATTGGTTTCGACCCAAAAGTTATACCAAACAAAACTATAACGTAGGGAGAGTACCATGCAAAAAACCGCACTCAGTTTGGATCAAAAATAAAAAAGCTATTCAAAAAATAGATTGGGTAGATAAACTTGAAACACCCTGTATTACTCCTGAAACACATTTCTTCTATTTTAGTTTTTAAATGAAATATGATTATTCTAAAGATAGTAACTTTTTTATTTTGGTATAGAAGAGGTGGGGTTTCTGAGACATATTCATCCAATTTCTGCATTTTCGTTAGGCAAAATTGAGTTACTATTATTACTTTTGGTTTGATCCTAGGGGTCTAAAATTGGTTGAAAATGCCTATTTTTTATAAGATTTCAAATTTTCTGAAGCATATTTCTCGAATTTTCATTTCTATTCAATCTATTTCTGGTCTATCGCCCCCTAGTCAAATTCCATTTCGGAAATACAGTCCACTTTTTCGCCACGTAAGAGCTATTTTGATAACCTCTTGTATTTTGGATGTTTGAATACACGAGAGTAATTAAACTTTTGATGCAAATATTCTGGGAACAGTCTGTCTAGAGAGGATTTTAAAATACCTCGTCCTGATTTCCGGGCATATGTTATAGCATGTAACTAGGTTTTTCCATACCTGAAAAATGAACACACACACACCTTTCCATATATTTTGTGGGCGCGATTGCGCGCAGATTTGTTTATTTTCGCCTTTTTCGACCAACAAATTTTCTGTGTGATTTCAGTAAATTTGACCTAGGAAAAATGACTTCTGGTTGTCGGAAAAGTGCAACATTTATGCTCATTTTCCCCCAGAGTATTTGACATCAGAGAACCGCCTTTTTATCGAGTAACAACCGAAGATGTACTAATAAAATACGGAAAATTCACGGTATCACGATAGTTATGGATTTTTACCAATACTTCTGCTGCACTTTGGCGTTCCTAAATGTACTAATTCTTTTGGCCTATTATTACAAACTTAGATCAATGAGGGATTTACAGGTTAGTAGTTTACTTTAGCTCAGGGAAAACTGACGGAATGACCAAATTTTAGGTACTTCACTTTTTTGCAATTTTTGAATCATGCATGAAAATTTGATATTGAAATGGGTCAAATTGTGACTTTTAAAATTTCTTAGCTCAGATGGGATGCTAATAAATTTAAAATGACCGTTTGATTTTGGAAATCTTTTGAAACATATTAAATTCAAGCTGGATTTTTAGAAGATATTTTTGTAGAGTTCAGGTTTTCGGGGTTCGCTTTCAAAAAATATCTCTCAGACTGTCTTTGTGGAGTCTAATCCAATTTTCCTCGGAAGAAAGATTTAGCGCACCACTTTTTCTAGCATTTTCACTGCTAGTACGGGGCTCATAACTCACCCTCTTTCTTTCTCTTTTCTTCATCTTTCTTCCTCGAGCTTTTCCTTATCTCTAGTCCGTTCATTTTCAAAACCTCTAAACCTTTCTATCTTTGTCACTCTTTTACCCCCACTTTATACAAATGATATTCAACGTTTGTATAGTATGTTAGAAAATTTATCCCAGCCGCTTTTTTATGATTTATTTTTTTATCATTGGATGAGAGACGATGAATCTCGCCCAAAATGGAATATGGTTCTGAGTCATCAAGGAAAGGGTTTTTAATCTATTTGATTTAAGTTTATGGGTGACAAGTTTTAAAACGCGAATGATTAATCAAAATTGTCATTTACTAACCGGTATAAAATGATAAGGGCTTTTCAAAATTTATGTGACTTAGGATGCTTTTTTACAATGTTTTGAATTTTAGAAAATTAAGCCTTTTTCTAATTTCTTATGATTTTGACAGTACTCTTTTATTTGGCCAGAATTGTTCTATTTATTACTTTTCGTGAGGTTTCGGTTTTTTCGATCTTTCAACCGCAACTTTCGGACCGAAAATCGAAAAATCGGCGAATATCAGGTTTCTGATTGGACTTTCGGACGCTTGAAGGGAAAAGGTTTAGAGATAGTGGGCTTGTGATAATATTTTAGTCGCACCTTTCTTGAATTAGAGCTAAAACTTTTTTTCGAGAAGAAAACGAATTTCAAATGTCTTTTTTCTGAAAAAGCATCTTCAATTAGTGAATTTTTCATGCGAATGCACTCATTAGAATACTTTCTGGAAGAACTGAAATTGCCATTTTTCTTCTCTGAAAGAAGTATTTTCTTAGCGTACCGAGCTTTTGAGATATGTTTCGAAATTTTTCTGGCTTTAGGTGTTAGGTAGCAGCAAGTTTTACAGCAATTTTTTTTTTCAGAAGCATTAGAAGAAGATCTTGTAGGTTTCATAATGGCTAGTTCTGGGAAATTCTGAATGGGATACACATCGATTCTTTGTATAAAATAGTTCTATGACGATTTTTTGTTAGAATTTTGATTTTCGTAATTTCCGGCTCTTGATGGGGGTGGTAAATTACGAATTTTTAGCAAGTCATAATCTTTCTCATTCAGCTATGAAAAGTCCATAATTACTAACCACTCGCTTTATATACCGTAGAAAGTCTGGGTCTTGAAGCATTTTTGAGATTTCTAATCAAAAATTTCATTTTTCCGAAAACTTCTACTATCCCATTCGAAACAAGCCTATAGAATTTCTGTTCTTTATTATCATATCTTGAACTTATCATCTTTTCTCTATTTTTCTCCGAATTTCGCTATTTTTACTTCGATTTTTATCAAGTCACTTTCCAGTCGTGCACTAATTCAAGTTTCATGCTTTAACACGGAGTAAAACGATGGTGGAAAGACTTGAGATATTCGGAAAAATCCGAACTTTATGGGCCGTAGTAATTTTAAACGCACTCTTCGTGGAAAGCATAAAAGAGGTGGGTTGTTCCTATGAGTTCTCTTTGCTCTCTCAAAAATCCATGCTATTTCTCGGTGAGATGAAAAGTTTATGTAGGATTTTTCTAGACTCTCAGGGATGGGATCGGATAGGTTTTATGATTGAGGATTTTATGGTTACTATAACACAGGTGCTCTCTGCATACGAAAAATGTTTGGATATAAAAATCCGGAGCATTTGCAGAATTTAGATTTTTCTAAAATTCTGCAAGATTCGTAGGAATTTTGCCAACATGTGGTGGTCATTTTAACCGACGATTTTGCGAAAAATAGGCCGTAAAATTGAGAGCCGAAAAGGTGAATTTTCGGACGAAAACCTCGCTAAAAAAAGTGAATGATTACTCCGAGTGAACCCCGATAGTAAGAGGCTATTTTCCGAACGAGTTTTTTGAGGGATGAAAGAAATAACAGCTGGTCAAAGCTTGACAAAAAATCGCGAGGTTATATTATACATTTTTATAGGGCAGAAAGAAAAAAAGATCATTTGGAGAAAAAACTGAGGTTACCCTGAAAATTATTTGCAAGAATCTCATCCTGACACAATTCGTCAAGTTTGTAATGACACTTCATTACTTTGGAACTCGGATAAGAAATGGAGGGTTTTCATTTCCTCGCTGAAAAAATAATGATTCAGAAGTGAAGAAAAGCTTGTGAGAAATAGGACTTGCAAAGTGATATCTTTAAAATTTTAGGGTTTACAAGAAAAATAAAGGGATTCTTAAAGGAATTTTAAAAGGGGTAAAAATTCCAAAATTTGAAAACCATTGAATCTTCAGATGGAGTACTTCACACAATTCGGCTATTTCCCAGAAGGCTCGGAGAATTCGATTCTGTCGATCGAAGCCAGATCCAGAGCGATCAGGACGTTTCAAAAGGTTAAATTTTTAAATCTTTTTTTTGTCATAAAAAATTTAGTATACCCAGCAATTTTCTCTTAGCAGTGCAACTATTTGGTCATTTGTTGAAACATATGAATTTTTAAAAGTTTCTCTTTGAAATTGAAAATGATGAAAGGAATCATTTTGGTTAGATTTCAAAGAATAGTTATTTTCGGTGCATACTTTTCTCCTGGGCCTGTGCCAAACCCCCTAACTTGATCTCAAGTTAACTCGATCTCCTCTGCATTTTGGGTGAGGCAGTTAATTTGACCTGAGGGGGGTTTAGTACGGGCTCTGGTTCACTTAGATAACTCGGATGAAAATTATAAACTTTCAAAAATGCTCCAACACAAGTGATACTTTATGTCCAAATAGGCTGAATTGTTAGCTGACGTAGAAGCTCACATTACGATTAAAAAATATAATTCACTCAAATTCGTTTCAGTGAATCTTAATTTTAGTCTAAAATGATAAAACTAATCCAGTTTCGCAGTTCTAACTCAAAATTAAAAAAAATAATAATAGTAATTTGAGATTAATGATCTACCGGTCACGGGTGAGATGGACGAAGCTACCGAGCGGGCGATGCAGGTGCCCCGATGCGGTCGGCCGGACAACCCCTATGAGAGCAGAAGAAGAAAGAGGGGAATAAGAGACGACAAAGTACAGCCCTGGAAAGGAGATACCATCACTTTCGGGTTAGTTTTGGTTTTTTTTCTTCTAAAATTTCGTGAAATTTCAAATGAGCTTTTTTTGCGCTTTGAAAATTTTGATAAATTGAAATGAAATTCATATACTAGCATCGGAAATTCTTGGTAAGCGGATTTGAAGTTTTGGTGAAACATATTTTGAAGATTGATTAGTGGGAAACAAAATTTGAACTATGCGGAGTTCCATTGTAATCAATTAGTCAAAAATGATTAGTCATTTTGAGTTAGTCATAAGTTTTGACGAGTGAAAAATTTAATCTTTCAAATTGTTGAAAAAAATATTACCCGGAAGCTGATTTGGAATTTGTTATTCGTTATCAGTTTTCTAAGATTTTCGCGCCCTTTACGCATTTGATGCTGATCTGATAAATTCAAACACCCATTCTTGAGCCGGTATTTTCATTGGTCAGTCTGATAAAAGTAACTACCGGTTTGTAAAATTTGCAAAGTTCATGAAAAATATGTCAATCGGTTTTCCGGGACTATGCTTTAACATGGGGTTAGAGGGTGAGTATTTATTTATCGATAAGAAAGAATGAGTGATAGTATTAGTAATAAGCTGTTCCTTAATTTTATCAATTCCTCATTTTCACACCAAGCCATAATAGGAAGAAATTTGCAGAGATCCGTAATTTTACCCGAGAAACTTTTTAAGCTTCGAAACTTGTTTGTGAAAATCGTCACGTTAAAAATAAACACTTTTGAAACTTTTAAGGAATTTCTGCATTCTAACTTTACAAAGTTTCAAGATGATTTCAAAATTGATGAAATTTCTTCAAATTCCAATAAAAGACCGGAGAATATCCAGCTACAAACAAATTACCGAGGAGAAATTCGACCTAATTCTTCTGATATCGCTAAAATGATAAATCTTCCCCTGTGCTATGACTAATTTCCTGCCGAAAATTGATGATAGGCCCGAGCAATTTTGACAACGCTCTGCACAAAAATTCCTGCATTGGAAAATAGGAAATAAACGATGAAGTGGTCACTTCTTAAGACAATTGTCAGGAAATTATCCCTTTATCTTTATTTTTCTTCTAACTACCCTGGAAATTCATGTTATTTCTCTAAATCTTTTTCTCTAACCTTAAAATTTGCACACTATTTCTTGTTTTCTCTATCTTTTCCTCTCCTACTTTGAAGCACTATTTTCCCACTTTCTTTCTCTAAACTATCTAATTTTAAAATACTCTCTCATCGGAACGCCGCATTGGAAAAGCCTCAGAACGTCAGCTGTTCGCAAATTTTGGCCTATCTCAAAGTTTTCCTATTTCTCTTCCCTCTGATTTCACCGCACTATTTATCTCTGCTGCTTCTTTTCTGTCTCTGATTTTCTCTTATCTCTCCGTTCTCTTTATCTCTTCCCTTCTCTCACTTTCTTATTACTCCAGACCCCTCCTTCTCTTCACCAGAAGCGCCATCATTCAGGACTTATTCTTGGCATTACCAAACTCTCTAATATTGTCCCATTCGATTTTCCGTCTAATTAATTTAGACTAATTAACTATTTTATTAGACCAATTGACTAATTGACTTTCTAATTATCTGATAGTTTGATGATTAGACTTACTGAGATCATTCGGTCGGTTGAAGATGAGTCTAATTTGAAAGGAAAAGTGCCATCACAACCTCCTCGAATGTTCTCAGATGGTCGAGTCGGTTGCGAGTTTCACTTATCATTTTTGACAAAAAGTTGATAATTTTCGAGACTTTTATAAAAGCTAACGTAATTTCTATGTGCAATGAAATGAATAGCTATCATTAGGTAATGTCGTTTTTAAAAGGTTACTGTATGCTTCAAGAAAGTTAAGAGTTGTCTAAACTTTTGGTTTAATTTCAGAAAGTTCATACGTTCTCTAAAAAGTTCATTTGTATGGGATTTTTCAGAGAAATTACAAGGTTTTGGTGTTTTAGAAAATTTTTCAATAATTACAAGGATTTTTGAAATCATATCCCTTTTCAAAATGACTATGTAAAAATGATGCAATCGATATATCCGAGAAGTGTGAATGAGTTATATCGACTCATAGAGAAATAGAAATAGAGTTCCTGAACACTCCTCAGTTTACAGCAAAATATAGCCGGACCGGCGAAATAGCCCTGGAAAATGAGAGGGTGGAAAGGAGTTAGAGAGAAACGAAATAGTATGGAATAGGGGAGAACTAAATATTAAAAGAAAAGAAATAGCCTGGAAATGAGATGGTGAAAAGAACTCTTTGAGAGATTCTTCCAAATAATCTTTACCAGATGCGGAACAGACCCTCGGCTATAAAATATGAACAGGAGAATAGTATGGGATTTGGATAGGGTAAGGGAAAAGAAAAGAAATAGTATGGAATTTTAGGGTAGGTAGAGAAAAATGCTTATGGCAAAAAGTCCTCAGATATGAGAGGATAGAGCTAAGGTATCTGGTCCTCGCTTATGCAAGAGCATTGAGAGATACATTGTAAATCGGTTCAAAGGTGCCGAAATTGTGGGAGTTTTGGCGGGAAGATAAAAATAAAAAATTAAAAGGGGAAAAATCATTCTATTTTAAAAAGAGTTACTGTAATTTGAAAGAGAAAATCATAATAAAAGAAAAATCCGAGAATATGGATTACTGTAGCTTGAAGGGAAATCTTTAAGAAAAAAAATCAAATGGATTACGATAGTTTGAAAAAAATAAAAGAATGGAAACATTGGACTACGCAGTTTAAAAAAAAAAGCAAATTTTCAGGGTGTTCAGAGGATCGGTGAAAAACTCGGAAGGCGACACGCGAGCGGCGATGCAAAAAGCAGCCGAAGTTTGGATGAAGCATGCTAACATCAAATTGGTTGAATCAGCACAGAATCCCCAGATCAACATGAGCTATCAGGTATGGGGTTGCGGTATTATACTAGAGAGAAAGGTTGTAAATGTTTGATTTTTTTCATATTAAACACAAAGGTCTTTTAGATTAAGGACGGAGTTCTTTCAGTCGAAAAAGTTTTTTTTCAAACTTACACGATACAGTTTAAAGCGGTTTCTTTCAAATTTAACTAAGTTTTTAATAACTGCATTTATAGACAAATTATCACAATTCATTATTCGTCATTTATAACAACGCTTTTTGGAACTTATCTGAAACTGGTATTTTTGAATGTTCTAAGATTTTACTTTCCAATACGGTGTCAAATAGTCTAATTTGCTCTTCAGTTGGCAAATTTTTGAAACTTACCTAGAAATGGGTTTCTTCTAGTCTGGTCGGCATGCGGGTTGCAATTCACCGTTTTCCGAGATGACTCTGGCCCACGCATTTCCACCTTCGTTGTCAGAAAAGGACCAGCTTGGTGGGGACATTCATTTTAACGAGATGTTCACCTTCAACATGGAGGAGTACACGAGTGCGAGAGGTTGGAAATTTTCTATTCGCAATTTTTATTTTCAAAAGCGTTCATCATTTTTTTTTTAATTTCTTAAATTTACCGCCTACCAATTTGAAAACTCTTATTTTTTCACCTTTATCCTCACTATTTCTTCGTCAAATCAAGCGAGCTTTCCAAAAATCATTAGTTTCTCGTTTTTTAACATAAAATTCGAGCTGAAATACTGATTTTGTTTCGGAAATAGATTTTTTTTTCCAAAAAGTGCTTAAGATATCAATTTGAGGAACATCCCTGCTCTCGGTGATGACCCATGAGATGGGCCACTCGCTCGGGCTCCCGCACAATCTGGAGGACAGGGACAGTATCATGTTCCCGAGTGAATTGGCCAGACCCGCGAAAGTCACCCAGATCGACAAGTACAGATTGCAGATGCTTTATGGTATTTTGTATTCATATTTTTTACAAAGAACTATTCTACCTATACCCACTATTTTTTTAAATATTATTTTCACAAACTATGAAGGATTCTTGAAACTTTATTTTAAAACTACCTAAAGTTCATCGAAATCTGAGAATTTCTAGAAACTAAAGAACTCTTGCAACATTTTTTTTTTAATTTTTAAGATAATTATATAGCTAGAACTCAACGCTTACCTAAAATCTTTTCGAAATATAGGAACTGTTTGAAACTTACTTAATTTTTAATAAAAAATGGTTCCAAACTCGATAGAAACCTTTTTTTAGAGTGCCTAGATGAACCTCAATTTTACTAAGCTTGGTTCATTTTCAAAATATCAACCTTATGAATTTACAAATTTTCAGGTTCACCAAAAGAAAAAGAAGAGGCGAAGAAGAAAATGGAAGAGGAGATCGAGAAAAAGCCGACTCTGAAGCCGGATACTTGCAAGTCTTCGGTTGATGCCATCACCATGCACGACGACAAGTTCTACGTGTTCAAGGTTAGGAGTTACTGTAATTTAATTAGAATATAGCATTTTTATTAGAACAAAATTTGTTTAATTCGAAAAGTATGTTTTAATACAATTCGAGATTAGAATTACGGTAGTTTCATTCAGAAAACGCTCAAATATCCTAAAGAAAAGTTGAATTTGAAAAAGTATGCTTAAAAAATTACATTAAGGAACTGTTGCATTATTTTGTTATCCCAGAATGAGTTTTCTTAATTTTAACTGAAAATATCGCTTTAAAAAAGATTGAATTTTGTCAAATTCGAATTTTCAGGACGAATGGATGTGGCTGATTTCGTACGACGGGAATATTTGTGACGAGCCGACTCTCATCGAAAAGACGATCGATGGGGTTTCAGGTTAATTTTGAAATCGATATTTATAGATTTGTTCCAAAAAACGATTTTATTATTTTTTTTCATTTTAGGTCCTATCGATGCAGCGGTTTCTATTGATGATCACACGGGAAAGCCTCCACAACTTTGGCTTTTTAAAAGTAAGAAATGTTTGAAGATAGTTTTTGAGAAAAACTAAAAACTCAGAAAATCTGGTCTTCGTGACGGATGGAAGTAAATTGCTTCACGGACCAATGACACTCAGAGATTTCGACCTTCCTGAACGAGTCACGAAAATCGATCTGGCCTACAAATGGTATTATTTCGAGTGAGTAATTTTTTCATTTTAGAAAAATTTGGAAATGAAAATTTTGGGAACAAAACACAAGAAAGAGACATTTTAACATCTTTTAAAAAGTCTAATTTGAACAAATACAATTGAAAAAATAATTTTTAGCCCTCCGGCGGTGTACATTTGGAGCGGTAGCCAGTACTGGAAGCTTGATTCTTCGTACCATTACAGAAAAATCGAACCCGCGTATCCTCGACTAATAAAGCGGAACTGGAAAGACGCACCCGAAAATGCGGACGCAGCATTCTCGAAGGAAAGTGGTGAGGAATTTTAGTTTTTGCAAGAAAAAAGAATGAGTTTTAAGATATATTTCAAATAAAGCTAAAATCGATGTTAGATAAATTATCGCTGATAAGGGGTACGTAGCGTTGCGCACCAAAAATCTTTGGTGCGCAACGCACGCTCTCCGAACGAATCGAATTTTAAAAAAAATGGAAAAAGTATGCTTCAGTCTATGATGAGATAGATACTGGAAAGCTTATTTTTGATTTTTGATATTTCTGTATTGTAGTCATCAAAAACTAAATAAAAATGAAAAAAATTCGAGTTACAGAAATTTCAAAGTTGATCAGATATGATTCAAACTATCATCATATAAATTTTGAAAAGTCCTCTTTTGATTGATAAATGCTTGCCCCTACTTTATACATAAAAACTAAATTTATCCTGAAAAAATTCCAGAGCTGCATTTCGTCGCTGGCAATCGAATCTACCGTATGAACAGCACTATCCACACGGTGCCCGTAGCGAGCGGTTATCCCATGTCAATCGAGGCATTTTGGCCGTTTTGCAGGAGAACCCAGGAAAGCAACCTCGTGCCCAGGGCGGCAAGACAGACCTTGAAATTTGCTAATTCGAAAAACCACCTTGCTTTGTCATGTATCTTCATTTTGCTCACTTATTTCCTATTCTAGACGATTTTCCCTTGATCCTTTCTCTAGGCCATTTTATAGCTGGTCTGGAAGATTTTTATGAACTTGTAATGTTTTTTTTTTTCTGAAAAATCTAATCTTGCAACTTTCGTACTAATTATGCATTGATTTTATAGGGCAAAGTTGCAAAATTGTTTTTGTTTTCTAGAATTTTGAATTTTCTAGAAAGTTTTGTTAGCTTTTTTTTTTTTTAATTTCCCCATAATGACATTCTCACTTCCCAAAAACTGCTCTTGAAAATGTATCCAAAGCGGGTTTATTTTTTCTATTTTTGTAAAAAGTCACCCCTTTCAAGAATGTTTAGAAGAGTCCGCATTTGTATCGGACTATTTATGCTTCTTGACTTTCGATTGTGATATATCGATCTCCGGTTTTCGGAAATTTTTATAAATTTTCGAATTTTGGGCATTTTTACGCGATTTACGGGTAATTTTCACTGCTCTCCAAAGTATTTCACATGAAATTGTGTTTTATTTATTTTTTTCATGAAAATATTCCATTTTTCGAAGATTTTGCTGTGATTCGACGACGTTTTGGCGTTGAAGTACCTGTAAACGTGAATCTCCTGCTTTTTAGCTGTTGACGTGCAGTGCAGAAATGCTCCTATTTCAGCGAAATTTCGAATTTCTCTCAAACTTTCCGTCGGAATTTTGGATTTTCACGATTTTCTCTAATTTTGGATGTTCGAGAGTATTTTTTCGGCATTCGGAATCGAGAGAAAATCGTGGAAATTCTAGAAATTTCGTAGGAATTGAATTTTTTCGTAGTTTTTGCTGAATTTCCTCATTTTTGTGTTCCAGAATATTCTGAAATGAGTTCCGAACTGATTTCCGTGACGGGTGGTGCGAATCCGCGATCCCACTGTTTGGCAACTTCACAGGACAAGGACAACTGCCTCGTCTACGCGAGCGGATCGCAGCTCACCGTCCAGAAGTTTCCAGAGGTAATTGGGAAACGTTGGGAGCTTCAAAAACTGGAAAAGTTGGAGTTTCTTGAAATTTTGATAAAAAATTAGAAACTTCTAGAAGATCGAAATTTTTTAGTTTTTTGAAAAGTTCTTGAAAGAACGGGGAACTTCTTGAAAATTCTGAAGAGGCGAATTTTCTTCTCGAGTTTATCAGAAATTTAGAAGAAGGTTTTCTGTAAGATTGTTGGTTTGAGACAGATTATTGAATAAATCTTTGAGAATTGCTATTTTCTATGAAATTCTGAAATAGATTTGATTATTTTTTAGGATTCCCCGACCTCTGCCGGCACTGCCGAATCGGTCACTCCCAGATGGCACACCAAGGACGTCACCGTCGTCAAGCGGTTGAAGCATCGGGCTAGAGGTGCGAACAAATACAAATTTGTCAAAAATCTAATTGTTTTCTGAAGAAAATATTTGAAATTGGAAAAAGTCGAAAAACCTTCAGATTTCTTCGTCAGCGGCAGCGTCGATTCGACTGCGATTTTGTGGGAGCTCAACGATGAAATGCAGCTTGAGAAACGCCAAATTCTGGAAGGCTCCAAAGGCTCGATCGCTTCTGTCTGCGGCTGCTTTTTCGAGGACCGGTGGCTGATTTTTGCGTCTTGGGTTTGTTTGAAAAATTGAAAATAGAGAAAGTAAAAAATACAATAAAAATAAAAAAGATCAAATTAAGAAAAATGAAAAAATCATTTGAAAATTAAAAGACATAGTTTCAGGTCGAGGACCAAAAGTCCGCCCTAAGTCTATGGTGGCTGGACTCCGATCACCACGCAGTTGTCCACGAGACGATTTCCACGGACTCATTCGCTCTGTCGATCGACATCACACTCGGTCATGGACTGCCTCTGTTGGCTTGTGGAACCTCGAAAAGGCTCATTGACTTGTACGCCCAGATGGAGGAGAATTTGGTGGGTTTAAACAAGTTTTAAAAATAGCTGTTGAATCGGTCCTAGAAGAGCTTTTATTTCTGATTTCTCAATTATGAAACTTCGAATTGATTGATTGAGTTATACGCACAGAATTATGAAAATTCGGTGAAAGAATACATTTTTAAACATTCAAAAAGGGACCTTTAACAGGTATAATTTTATCTCGACCAGTTGAATGTGCTAGGTCAAATAAGGTGAAAAATGTAGGTTTCAAATCGGATCTTTATCAGAGGAAGCTTTGAAATTTTGCTAAGCTGTGCTCTCTATCACAACTTATGAAAATAGAAAATACAACATTTAAGGGCAGGGCAGACTTTATAATAAATAAACTGCGATATTTTCCGGAAATGATGAGCGTTGCAGAACTCATTCATCCGAGTGCTGTCGGTGACGGGGCACACGGATTGGATCCACTCGCTGGCGTTCAACGACTCTGACAATCACCTGCTACTTGCCAGTGCCGGACAGGACACCTATGTCAGGCTGTGGAGAATCGACGTCGATGTGAAGGATGAAGAAAAGGCTCTTTCAGTCACCAAGAACAAATTCGCCATTAGTAGGTTTCAATTCTTTAGAAAATCGAAAAGAGATCAATTGATCGCCGTTGTCAAGGCAAAGCTTATTATAAAAGTATTAGAAAAGAGGCTTCAATATTATCTCTGAAGAAAAGAATAATTCCTATTGAAACTAAGATTGAAAAAATGATCAGAAATAGGCTATTAGAATTCTTGCAAAACATGCTAGCAGAGTCCGGAATTGAACCAGATTCTTAGGATCTCTTATGAGGTAATTAAGGCGTAAATTCCCACGTCAAGACCACTAGACCACTCTGCTGACAGCGCTGAAAAACGTCATTTTCAAAATAAATTATGCTAATTAGCGATATTATGACGAATTTTTGTAGTTGGACTATCTTCTGAAACTTTGATGAATTTTATAGGCCTTTTCGTAGAAAATGTCAATAGAAAGCCGTTTGAAGCTTATTGTTTACAGGTTTCAGAGAAGAAAGTTGGGGAAAATACGAAAAAATGCAAAAAGTCGAAATTCAAATGAATTTTTTGAAAAATTTCAAAAACAAAAAGGTAAAAATAACGAATTTTAAAAAAATTCCAGGAAACTCCCTAAAACTCCAAATCCAAGTGGAAGCGGTTCTCTCCGGTCACGAGGACTGGGTCCACTCGACAGAATGGTCGAATGACGGAAAGCAATTGGTGACGTCCTCGAGCGACAAGTCCATCATCGTCTGGAGGCAGAAGGGCAACGATGACATTTGGGTGGATGAGGTTGGATTTTCTTGATATTCAAAAATAGATCTTTAGAAAATGCGAAATCCTATTTTTCATTGTTTTCTGGAAAACGGACTAATTAGACTTCAAATGTTAGTGAAATAGAACGAAATTTTAGCGTAGCTAGTGTCTTGAAACGAGTATTTAATAAATTAAAATGAATGCATTGATCAAGTAGGTTTCAAACGACAGTGAATAATTTCATTTGGCTACAGGTGATGCTAGGTACTTTCCAATGCTAGAAAAATACTACTATCACTTTTATGAAATGATTAGGAAGTTTCAGCAAATGATACTTCCCAATTTTCAGGTCCGTCTAGGCATCGTCGGGGGCCAAGCGGCTGGATTTTTCTCGGCCTCGCTTCTCAAAAATGCGAGATTCCTGGTCGCGACTTCGTATTTCGGCGGGGTGCATGGATGGAGGGCTACGAACGAGGTTGGATTTTCTTTTTTTTGTTGTAAATTTTCATCTTTTTTCTCATTGAACAGCTTCAGAATTACTCGATGAAAATCTATGCAATTTTTAAGATATTCTGGAACATACAGGATCTGCTAAATTTGCTGGAAAGACAGTTTACATGAATTTTACAATCTTCATTCAAATAGTTTTATTGTTAACACTGCTATTTCAAAGATCTTTGAAACTTATTTTAGAAAATTTGAATGGGAGAGTTTGTATATTGAACTTCTATATCTTGAAATCAATTTTCTCTTTAGTTAGATTTATTTCAAAGGTCCCCAAAACGTAACTAGAAACTGACATTTTTGCAGTCCGCTCAAATCTGGTCGGCGGTTCCGATGTGCGGCGGCCACGTGGACGCAGTTCGGGATGTGGAGTGGGATCCGACCGGATCATACCTGCTGACTGTCGGGAATGATCAAACAACCAGGGTCTACAGTAGGATGAAGGGAGAACAGAAGGTTGGATTTTTATTTATTTTCTTTTTTTCTGAAAAAGAATCTATTTTTCTATCCAAGTTCTAGATGAAAAATATTTTATTTTTATTGTTCCGAAAATTTTAACATTTGGAAAAAAAAATTCAGTTTATCGAACTCGCTCGGCCCCAAGTTCACGGTCACGACTTGCAGTGCATCACGGTGGCGAACAGGTGGAAATTTTAAAAAGATTTTGCTTGGAAAAAAAATTAAAGTTTGAAATTTCAGTGGTTGTTTCGTGTCTGGCGCCGAGGAGAAGATTTTGCGTGCTTTCCAGGCCCCGAAAACGTTCGTCAGATCCTTGGAAAATATCAGCGGGGTCGACGTGGAAAAGGTTATTTTTGGAAATAAATTTCAAAAATAATCAAAACTTAAACAAAACGAAAATCCAGATCTTCTCGGGTCTTGAAATCTCCGAGCAAGGCGCTCGCGTACCGGCCCTCGGACTCTCCAACAAAACCGTCGACGAAGCGAAAGGCGACGAAAACGAGAAAATCGGAATCGGTAGGTTTCAGGGAAAGGATATTTGCGAAGAAATTACGACAATTTATTACCTTTGGGATACCACGTTTATAGATTTATTTTTAAAAAAGATCCTGGTCTGTTCCATCCCATATGAAATGTTCATGCCAATGTTATCAAATTTATCATTTTCCCGACGAAAAGATTCTGTAATTTTAGTTTTTTCTAATCAGTTTATAAATTAAAAATAAAATCAATGATAAGGCTATCAATTTTATTTACGTTTTTTTCCTGATAAAATGATAAGAAAAATTGCTAAAATAAAATTAAAAAACTCGATTTTCAGGCAAGAATTTTCCGGATGATGAAAACGAGGATCCCACTTTCGGAAGTGCGGCCTTCAAATCGAATCCTCGAATCCTGACCACGCCTCCAACTGAGGACTGCCTTCAGCAGGACACGCTTTGGCCCGAGATGCATAAGTTATATGCCCATGGATACGAGATCTATTCGGCCACGGTCAATCCGACTGGTAAGAATTTTTTGGGTTTTGAAAAAATCTGACTAAACTCACCTAATTTCCTATCACTTCATGCTAAAATTGTTAAAGAATGAAAATGCAATAATTTTTAAATGCAAAATATGTTTCACGAGATTATGATAATTGTTGTTTCTTGTCGTAATAAATGTTAGATGTCTGAGCGACTTAAATAATTTATCCACGAATTAAAGGCGAAGTTTATTTGTTGTTTTCAGGAAAAGTGCTCGCTTCCGCGTGCAAGGCGAGTAGAGCCAGTGACGCTGCAATCGTGCTGTGGGACACGGCGAATTGGCAGATGAAAAAAGAAGTTCAGGGTAAGTATTGTTAGTCTAGGACGATTTGCAAAAAAAATTGCAGGGAAGCCCATAATTTTTTTAGAAATCACCCCAGACCCATATTTTTGTTTCAGGAACAAAGTCGTTATTATCATAGAAAACTATTTTGATAACTAGAATTTTTGAAACTTGTTTCTAAAATTCTTAAATAGATTTTTTCAGGCCACCAAATGACAGTAACTCAAATCGCATGGAGCAAGAATGGAACGTGGTTGCTGAGTGTGAGCCGAGATCGAACCGCGAAAGTCTACAAGGAGAAAAATGGAGAAGGTAGAACACTTTCTTGAAAAAAGTTTTTAAAAATTGAAGTTATAAAAAAGAAATAATCCGTCATTGTTTACTACAAGACTAAGATTCCATTAAAGAGATATCGCATGTGTTTAAAGAAAACTCACAATCCAGCAGTTATCGAAAAATTAATTTCCGCGAAATAGTTTCTAATAACGTTAAAATTAAGAAGGCATTGTTTGAATAGGTTTTAAAATTTCGAGAAAAGAAAAAGTGAAAAGTGACAAATGCTACACCGATACATTTATGATATTTACCATTTTCAACACAAATAGCTAAAAATGCTTCAAAAAGATATGATAAATGAAAAAGACGTGAATGTTTTGACCAGTCGATATCGATACAAGGACATTTAAAAGAATAGAGTTTTCAGCGAACGGTTTCGACTACGAGCTGGTGTGGAGTTCGACCAACGAGCACAGTCGAATCATCTACGGCACTTCGTGGTTTGATGACTCAGAACACTTCGTTACCGTGTCCAGGGACTGCAAGGTAAATATTCTAATTTTTCAAGATTTAGAGAATTTTCTTAAAAGTCAAAATTTCATCGGTTAAAAGTTTATTTTTAAATCGTATTTTAAGATATTGGATCTTTTCAGGCGATAATCTGGAAAATCGACGAATCGGGAAATTCGCAGCCGACGGCGATTTACACCTGCAAACAGCCTATCAACGCGGTTGATGTGAGCAGAGGAAGTTCGAGGTAATTACCGAGAGATAATTATTTTGAAGAAAGATTGGATAATTAGGTCATTAACCAATAATGAAGGTAATTAATTCAGATACTTATCTAATTAATTTCAGAGAAGCGATAATTGCCCTCGGGCTGGAGGACGGTTCGGTTGAATTGATCAAGTGGGAAGAGGCGGAAATTAAATTGCTCCGGAAATTGGACGAATCGCCACTGAAAATCGTCTGCCCGGTAAACAGACTGAGGTAATGAGGTGCAAGTATTGCAATTAATTGATGGCAATTATTAAGTTAATTAGACCAATTAATTGATCCAGGAAGTAATATCACTGTTTTCGTTAAATTCTTTTAAAAATGAGTCACTGAAACATAACAAGAAGTTTGATTTCGAGATAATTTCATAATTTGTGTGAAAGACGATCTTTTAAGTTTCGCGATCAATGAGTTCCTAGAAAATCAGATAAGTAATGATTTTGAAACTTATTTAAAGGTTTTCAGATTTGCTCCTGATGCTTTGAGCGGTGAAGATAAGCAAATGCTCGCGTGCGCCGGCTCGGACGGAAAGTTGAAGATCTACAAAATCGACTTGAAGGCGTAGATGATCATCCCAAATTTTCGGAACGCCAAGGGCAAAAGTGGACAATTTGTACAGAGGTATTTATTTATATTTTGGAAAATTTACTCGCCAGTTATTTGGGAAGTTCACAATGTCGGATAGTGAAAATTTTGAGGTTTATTTTCCATTTAAAAGGTTCATATAGTTTGATGAAAATTGATGGTGAGTGAATTTTAAAGAGGAAATTGTTACCGTAATCTTCATTTTTTGAAGAATTGTGATATTTTGGACTAGAAACTAGAAATTTTAGTCCACGATTTGTTGAAATTGTTATCTCGATTTGTTGATGAAATTAAAGATTTTTGAAAACGAAATTTGTTGAAATTTTAAAATCACGATTTTCTGTGTTTTTGCACAGCTTGAGCCTATCTTTTTTAATTTTCTAACCGCAAGCTTAG
This sequence comes from Diploscapter pachys, assembly GCA_002287525.1. Classification (NCBI taxonomy): domain Eukaryota; kingdom Metazoa; phylum Nematoda; class Chromadorea; order Rhabditida; family Rhabditidae; genus Diploscapter; species Diploscapter pachys. The sequence continues at coordinate 51,938 of LIAE01007287.1, forward strand.
GCCTAGTTTTTCGTGTTTCTTGTTTTTTATTGATGCATGAAAAAGTGGGTGGAGTTTGCGACTTTGACTCTTTGCAATTTTATCGCACATTTGCAGCACTCGCACGAAGTTATGGGTGACGAGAGATCACCGATTCGAGAAGAGACGGAAAAGACGCAGAGCGACGAGAGAGCAGCAAGTGATGATGGAGCGTGGAGAGAGTGCAGACTAGCAGAATCGAAGGAGAGGTACGCTGAGTTTTGATGATTTTAAGAGTAAAAGTGCAAAAATGAATGGGCCATTAAAATTGACCAGGGTTTATCACCCCCTTATCACATCCAGTTAATCTTATCATTAAAAGTGAAAAGTTTTGGCCCCGGTAGGAGGTCTTGATTTCTCTTTTAAAATTAGAACTTTGATTGAGATAATTAGGCTTCTCATAAAACTTAGGATAATTAAATTGCTGTAAAATGGACTAGGTTTGTCTAAAGCTGGACTTTAATTCGGATATTTGCAAATTAGAATACAATTAGTTAATTAAGTAAATATTTCCTTGAAGCTAATTCTTTGCCATTTTGAATTCATCGCTCGATTGACCACCGGACTATCACTATTTCGCAGTTCTAAAAGTGTTTGTTCTTATCACTTTTGCAAAGAGAAAGGAAACGGAAATAGTGTTTTGAAATGAGAGAAAGAAAGGTATAGAGATTTTATGAAATTGCGAGTTAGAGAAGGGAAATCGGGAGAAATAGTGATTTGGAATTAGAGATGGTAGAGAAAACGATAAGTGTGAATAGGACACCTTTAAGATTGTTTGAACAGAACACCTTTTCAAATTCGAAAAGATTCGGATTATTTGCCATTTTTGATGGGTCAGTATATTCAATAATTGGCCTTGAATTTGGCTAAACTTGTTTATGAATCTGGTGAAACTTATCCAAACTAGTTTCTCTCAAATATCTTACTTTAGACTAAACACTCGAGAGCACTTGTAAATCATACCTTTTTGAATGACTATTTGGGTCTCTAAATGATTCACACTTCCATTTTTCTATATTCTAATTTTCGAACAGTAAACTCTTTCTAAATTCCAAATTTAGGTTAAAGACTAAATTTTAAGACAATTGTTATTCTTTTGGAAGGTGTTCTTTTTCTAAATCTGAAATTTAGGTTAGAGGCTAATCTATCCTCAAAAATATCTGCGTTTCATCTAGAAAATCCTCATTTTCTCAATTTCATCGGTTTTTTCGTGCTGATTTTCCTCTCAACGGTGTCCCTGCCGATACGTTTTTTTTTTATGATTTCCCACAGTCCTTTGTGTGGTGAGAGATAGGGGCCAATGGCCTTAGACCAACACACCCCTATTTCCGTTTGTTTCGAAGAAAAAATCTAATTATTTTACAGAAGTTAATTTTTTTAGGTTTTTTTTAAAAGATTTCCTATTCATATTATTTTTGTTTCTTACTTTTGAAAATTAATGAAATTTTGTATCACGATAATACTCAGACTAGACACCTAAGATAATATTCTATTTGGAAAAACTTTCAAACTTATTCAAACAAAGGCCCAGTTTGATCTCTGTCCCCTACAATTTGGCGCAATTTTCAATTAATAAAAAATTTCCCAGATTCCATTCCAATTCAAGGTCACACCTTGAGATTTGTGATGCAATTCGAAAATTTCTTATCCAAGGAAAATTTATCGAGGTTCGAACTTCTTCTTACACTAATTGTCGTGAAATGTTTGCGACTGAACACGTAGAAATATTTATGTTCATTTTGTTGAGGCTCGAAATTCCACTATCTTTCTTTTTCTCTCCCTAGGTTTGAGGCTATTTCGCTCATAATTTATCTCCTTATCAGAGAAATAGATCTTCCTCTAATCTAAGTTTAAGCCGGCATTAGTTTGATTGGAGTTTATGATTTTCGGACCTCCAAGATTTTTCATTTTCGGGTTTTTCAAAAAATCGGAAACTTTTTAGATTAAAAGTCAGCAATTTTCTAGTTTCATTAACGCTGATCTATTTATCGGAAAAATTGATAATCTCAAGTCAAAACAAACGCGAGTTTTCTGGTAGAACTCTACAAATAAGATTATCTTATCGCCCTGACAGCAAACAATTTATTTACTCGAAAACTTGCAATTTTTTATCAAAAACATTTTTCTAAATTTGCCCGACTCATAATTTTACCCCGTGACACTTTCTCTGTGTGCTTTAATAAGTCAATCTAAAGCTAGAGGGTGGGGAGAAGAATTATAATATTATGATATTAGAAAGTTAATAAAGGGTACAGGGATTTGAGAGATTCGAGAGTATATGAATTTGAGAGAGTAAAAAGATGTCGATTGAAATTTTTTCATAGGAAAACGGGCGCCGCCCTTCGTTGACATCCATAGTTTCTTTGTCTTTTATTTGACTCGTTCCCTTCATTTCTTTATTCTCTTCACTGCTTTCATCCTTGAAGATAATCTATTCATTTCGGCAATCGAAAGTAGGAAGAAATACTATTCTAATGAATTACCGTAATCTTTCCTCATTTTATAGAATCTTACCTAAAGATGTGCTAGCGTATTTCCAACTAGTGCTTTTGTTAAAATATAGTTTTATGAAAATTTAGAAACTTAGTTAATTTTTATTAGATTTTCTATGAAAATATCAAAAGTCGTTCTGAAGCTTGATTATTACTAATTTTTGAAGCCTAAACAAATCAGTTATTTTATCTTCTTTCGACAGTTTGTAACTCATCTTTCGAAAACTGAGAAATAGAAAAATTGAAGAAAAAGATAAGATGAAATAGTTTCTGAATTTGAGAGGTTAGAGAGAAAGGGGAAAAGTAAAATGTTGGCAACAGGGCGCGAAATACGCGCATACGTAATTGAGACTCAATTCCCCGTAGAGCAGATTTGTAACCGGACAAAAGAAGTCAAAAGAAAGGCACATTTTGACATATGCACTCCCATTTATGGACACATTTTGACGGGGGGTCACTTTTTACTGATTTTCATGGATTAAGAAGAGAAACTTGGGAGATTTTTTGCTTCTAAATTTCTTTTGGGAAGTGGCTATGCTAAATTGATATTTGAATCTAGGTTTTGAATAAGATCTACCTTACAAGAATTTAGGCTAAGGCGGGAAGAACCATTTTTTTGAAAGAAAGATCGAGAGGGTTTATAAATAAAGTTATTGTGAAGAAAGACTTCACTTCAGAATTTTTCTAGTCGAAAGAATCGCAAAAATCTGTTGCTTGAGATGAACGCATTTTGGCAAACTTCAAACTGCGTGAACGCAAAAATTATGACTTGGTTTTCGGCACAGAACCGTTTTATCAAGTTTATCGTCGATCTAAATTAGGTACTTTATGACATTTTGGGTTTGAAGGGTATCTTTCCTTCTCAATTTTTTGGTTTATAACTGTCACGTTTCTATCAAAAATGCAATTTTGCAAGGGCGGAGTCTGGCAGCCCTAGCTTCTATAATCATTTTCTCGAGATTTTTTTTACCAAAAGATGACCATAAACGATGATCCTTTCAATCGAATAGGTCCTTTTTACTCCTCCGATTTCTCAGAGACCATATTTGGAATTGTTTATGTGCCACCCAGTGCCTGTGGGCATTTCCTCATATTTTCCTTAAAAAGGCATTTTATGAGCGAAAATTCCAAACAATTTGTGCATTATTTATCAATCCTCCATCTTAATTATTCGAGAGGAATTAAAAATTCTGACTTGAAAAGATTTTTTCGGATGCAGGAAAAAACTTTACTCCTTAATTTTTTAAAAATAAGTTTTAGTTTTGTTATATTTATTGATAGAATATTTTGACATTGGAAATCCACCTTACATAAACTCTAAATAACAATTTATTTATTGCTTAGAAACGTTATCTTTTGATTTTTGAATGGGTTTAAAAATTCGCTATTTTGTATGGTAAAGCTACATTTCCATTGAAAAGATGCCTTATATAGACTCTAGAAAATAATTTATCGATTAAAAAGACGTCAAGAGTTTGATAATCGTGGATTTTCCGACAATTAATCCTAATTCTATTCATTTTTTCTGTCGGTCTTTTCCACGCTATTTTCTGACCTCTAAACGATTGTTTCCTTATCAAACGTCTTTCGCTGCCAAAATATCGTTAAGGCATTAACGTTTGCCTAAAACCTCGCTGACCCCATTATGTTAATATCAGAGATATAAGTGGGCGGCGCCAAAATATTGATTATTTTGCAATTTCCTGGCATACTTTTTGTCTGTGAAAAATAATCTAAAGTTTTATTTTTTTCTACAAAAATTTTCGGACATATTCTTCAATGAAAAAATAATTTGCTCGATTTTTAAAATTGCTTCTTTCTGTAAAAATTGGCACCTCTTCAAAAATCCCGAATTTTTCGTAAAATCCGTTTTCCCTAAAATTTCGGAACTCTT
>LIAE01007287.1:56560-71263 GCA_002287525.1 Diploscapter pachys
GCTAAATTTGAATACTTGAACTTTTGCATATAAATTTTAGGCTAATCTTGACAAAATAAAAAAAAACGAACTTAGGATAGAAGTTTTAGAGTTGGATTTGATACGTTTCAAAAAATATTTATAAACTTCGATTTTCTCTATCATTATTACGTGAGTTTTATATGTTATAATTTCGAATCACATGTTGAAGCATAGGACCTGAAATTTTGGAAACAAGCTGAGATAATCTTTACCCTTTTGAATCAAAATTCGCCCTGCGCGCATCAACGTGGGGTCATTGGCAAATTTGAGGCAAAGGGAGATGGATTTCCACTCATATCTGACTCGACGGAATAGATACATCATAGATTATGGCATGTCCTGAGGGAGCTAAGAAATAGTGGGAAGATTTGAGAGGGGAGATGATAGAGAAAATTAAGAAATAGTATGGAGAGTCAAAGGAGATAGAGAAATAGAACGTGAAATAAGGAGAGAAAGGGAAACAGAAAAGTCTTCCAATGCTAAGTTAATGAATGGCCCAAGGGTTAGTGGTAAGAAGACATGGATTTTTCGAGCATTCGACGTTTTGAATTTTTCTTCGAGTAGGTTAAAAATCGGGAAAATTAGATAGGTTTCAGAATTTCTGTATAATAAATATGATCAGTTGCCAACTTTTATCCGTAGAAAAAGCTGGACTTCGTCATTAATTTTAGGGTTTTGAATATAGAATTCGTTTTCTCAATCATTGTCATTTTCGTGGGTGTTTGTTTTACGATCTGATATATGTACAAATCATTTTCCAAGTTTTTTTTCATTTTGTTCTGAACGATAATCAAAACGAATGCGTTTCCTCACTCCAAAAATGACTCATAACGCTGAAAACGAGGAAAACGGGGTGACACTTGAAGATTTGGTATTTTTCTCTTCGTCTCTAAATTTCCTATTACTATTTTCAGCGTCTTTATCTTTTGTTCTCTAAATATTCTGTACTATTTGTCACGTTTTGTTTCTTTTTATCTACTTCTTTTCGAGCATTTTAGGCGTTTTTGCCAGTTCTTTCTTTCCATTTTATTTCTTCACTATCTAACAAACAATTCAATTCCAATTCGCATACGAAAATGTGTGAGTGTAAAATGTGGTTGGGAATGGAACCGTGAAACTTTTTCTCATCGTCTTGACAAATTTTGTGAGATCAACAAAATTAGGATATTTGTGAGAATTTTTATGATCTTCATAAATATTTATTTTTCCTTTAAATTTAGTAATAAAAATTGGGGATTTTCCTCATAGTTTCTCATGGAAACTGTAGAGAGTTCTATTTTTTCTTCAGATTTTTCTAATTTTATTCAAATTCCATGCAAATTCCCACCATTTTAAAATTTCCAAAATCCGAAAGCGAAACGCTATGGGAGTTTCAAATTTTCTCAAATCTTCGCTTGCAAGCCTGTCCCAAATATTTATCATAATCAAATCACTGCGATTAGAGATAACTGAGTTTGAAGAGAGGGAAAAGGAAGGGAAGGGAAAACGATATGAATTCACGCTTATCAGAACGCGCATTTCACGCGTTCTTGACGGGATATTCGTTTTCTTTTTCGCTCTTTCCATTTTCCATATTCTCTTGCGATCTCTAAGCCCCGCCTCCTCGTCTCTTCCTGGTCACTCTGAGCGAGGCCCTTATATTTCCCCCTTCTTTGCTCTATGCCGAAGGGACGCGCTCTTTTTCTTTCTCCTCGCTTTTCCGTACTATTTCTCTATTTCTAACTCTTTTTCTATACTGTTTTCCTTTTCTTTTATCTTTTACCTCCTATATTCATAGTGCTATTTCTCGTTCTGCTTCTTTGACCCTCCAAGTTCGGAACGCTCTTTCCGGACTCTTTATTTTTGGGTAAGAGGCCGCACGCTCTCATATATGTGTCATTTCCATGCATCGCTGCTCAGTATATCAGACGTTTTTCCTTCCGCTTTGACAAAAGTTTCAAATCGAAAGTCCCGAAGTGGGAAATGTAATAATTGGCTTTTTTTGGAAGTCCGAGATTTAAACATTTTTTTAAAGATATGATCTGGATTCATCATTTTCTTCATGAGGTTCCCATTTTATCTAATTTTTTAAACTTCTCCTAAATATATGATGGATAATTTTCTTAATTTGAACTACTCGATAAAACTTTACTAAATTTTCATACAGTTACTCCTTTTAGCAAATCCTTGATGCCTATTTTTTCACTTTCAAATTAGACATGATTTTTTCCCTGCAAAATCAAAATTTTTCCATCAAATTTTACGCCCTTGACAAGCCATTCTTCCAGAATTTTACTACGAGGCTTAAATTCTTCGCGCGCCTTTCCCCTGTTTAATTTCATTTTCGAGAAGTTCTTTGTCATCAAAAATCTTCGAATTTTCAAAAAGTAATATCCCGATTTTGGACTTCTCAGAGTTTCCGAATGAGATAAACATTTCAAACTTTTACCTTTTCGATCGTACTATTTCAACTTTGCACTTGTCAGAATTTTTTAAATTTTGATTTTTAGCCAAACCTGAAGTTTCGGATTTTCGCTATCAAGATATTGGCGTTTGAAAAGGGGGTGGGGGGAAACTTTCGAGTCGCGAAAAGTAGGCTTCTTTTCACAGGACTCACACCTTGTTTGTGAAGCTTCGAGAGATAGCGAGAAACGAGGAGTGGCAAGAGAAAGAAACGAAATGGGAAAGGTGTAAAGAGTCTTGGCTAAAGAAAGCTCGAAAGCATGTTGGCTTTCTTTCTTCGACTCTTTGGACCTCTCATTTGTGAATATTCTATCGAAGAAAAAGTCAGGCAACTTTCAAAATCACCATTTTCCACAGAAATTTATGAAATTCCATTTTGAAGGAATTTGGAAATTTTTCACGCATTCTTTTGGAAAACCTTGAATATTCGAATTCTCTGTAGGCTTAATTTTCGTTTTCTCGATTCAGAAATTCTCTCGAGCAAGTTGAGAAATTTCTAATATACTGCATTTTACCCTCCATTTCTCTAAGAGCTAGAAAAGTTCTAATATTCTAATTTTTTCCTATGGCTTCTTTTCTGTGTCATCTTTTACGTAGTATTTCCAGGCGCTAATTCATTTATCGCCATTTCTCATTAGTTTTCTTCGTCTCATCTCATTTCTTTCTGATACGTATCTCGTTTTCTAACAAACTGACCACTAGGCTTGTAACACAAGAAATTGCGAGTTTCAAATTGACAGCTGGCTAAAACTTGAGCTAAAGGGAGGGAAAAAGTAGGAACAGGCTTGCTTAAGTTAATTTAGTTTTGAGGAAATTTTGTCATAATCATGCATTTTTAATTTTTGAAATCTAATACCGAGAATAAGTTTCGAGATTTTGATTTTAGTTAATTCTGGTCAAAAACTTTACTATTGAAATTGAATTTTGACGATACCTCTAAAATCACGATTTTCCTCTGACCGTTTTCCCCAATTCATTCCTTATATGGTCAGTACCACAAATGCTAGCCAATTTCGTGTGTGATGCATAGGCATTTCCAGAGGTCACTTGTTTTTCTTTCCCTCTATTAATTTTCTCTGCATCTTTCTCTCTCGTCTTTTCCTATATACTCTCGATTTTCTCATCTTTGCGCATATTATCCCAGCCGGCAAAGGAATTGTCCGATGAAAACTGACCACTCGCTTCTTTTATTCTCTCACTCTTAAAATTAGACTATTTCTCCCTCTTCGTTTCTTGCTGACTATCAAATGTAATGCTATGTCCACTTTCTGCTTCTTTGACCCTCTTATTTTTGAATAATGTCTCGAATTTTCTTTACTCTTTTGAAATACGATATTCTTGCCGCACACACTTTATGTAAATGAGGGGGGCGGGAAAGTATAACAGACAAATTTTTGGTAAAGGCACGAAATGGTAATGTTCGCCAACAATGATACCATAGTTTGTTGGGTACCCAAAATGATAATCTTTGATAAAATCATATTTGGATTTAGATTTTCCAGGAGGCACATACAGGAATAGCAGCAATAAGCTTGTCATTTGCTCCATTATTTATGGGTCTCTTGAAACCTACAAAAATCGCCGAACTTTTATAGATCTTTTTTCTCCTGACACGACACGTTTTTTGCCAAAAGCAAATAAGTCGGACATGTTGCCACTGGACCATTCATCCCATTCAAACTCGACCACCTGCTGTCACTCTTAACCCATTCCCCCATGCACTGCTGCTCCTTACTGAATAGGTAAAGGATACGTGAAAGGACTTGTCTGTCCTTACAAGAAAAGACTGGATATCTGGATATTTTGGGGGGATATTGATTGATTTGGGGATACTTAGATTTTAGAAAATTTCAATTTATTCACGTAATCGAACTTCCCAGTACTAGTCGCTAAATTATTATCTTTAGATTTAGATATTGAAATTGAGACATTTTACTAGTAGGGCAATATTTTAGATTTTTCGTTTCTAAAAATCACTTGGAAAATTTCTTTTTCCTATCTAGTATTTTCTGAATACGAATTTGTCGCTTATATATGAGTGGTATTGATTGATTCCTCATATCTCGCCTTTCGTCTCATAAGGACTGGATAAGTAATGTCTCTTTTCGGATAAGTGTGTACTGCGAGAGAATGCGAAGAGAGAGGCGAAGAGGGATTAGGGCAGGATTATCGATTACCTAATATAGAAATCACTAGTAATGAGAATGTTTTGCATTCTTTAGAAAACCATGCGGAATATTTGTATTTTTTGAGGATTTTTAGCCCCGCCCACTGTTATCTTGAATTTTTTTTTTTTAAATTACTCGATTTTTCTTCAAAAATTAAAATTTGATTGATCCACCCCATTGGCTAATTTTCGAACACCCACAAACCCATAGAAATTGCGTAATCTGAAATGATTAGAGTGGACAGGAAGAGGAAATAGTGCAAGATTTTATGAGATAACAGAGAAACAACAAAGAGTAGGGTGATTTGAGAGAGTGAAAAGAGGCAGAACGTTGACCAGATGGCTAGCAATGTTCCTCATTTTTTATCGTCCTATATTTTCCTGCGTCTCTAGGATTGTAAGACTATTTCGCGCCTTCATTTTACTATCTATTTTACTCGCCAGATCACACCAACCCAGTTCTACCTCCGGATACGAAATGTTTTTATTTTCTGCTCAAGTTTTATACGATTTTGAAGATTTTGAAATATTTTAGTCGAAAAATTTCGTAAATGATATTTTCCCAACTTTTCTGGAATTTTCAATATCTTATTTAGCGTTTGAAGCTTTTTCTTAAAAAATTAACGTTTTTAAAGGGTTTTTCAGAAAAGATCAAAATTTTTGAATTTCCCAGAAAAATAACTTTTTCATTGTTTCTTTTTCTAGCCCCCAAATTTGTGACTTTCACTCTTTTTCTCCTTTTCCCATTTTTGCCTAAATTCTCCCCTCACAAAATGATTGCAGTTGTGAATTTGATTACCACAGAACATTTAGCAGAGTGACCAGTCTTTGGGAGAAATAGTATTGGATTTTGAGGAGGGGAAAAGATGGAAGGTCAGAAAAATAGTGAATTTAATTGAGAGAAGAAGAATCAGAAAATCGGAAATGCTCCATTCTTTCTCTAGAAATCCGTTGTCCGTTTCGACGTTTTGAGAGTTCGAATTTTGTGGGATTTTTGAGGACTGAACAAAAATTATACAGATTTATTTAGGGTTTTCTATTTTTCAAGACTATTATTTGGGCATATTATTAGTTTTCTTGGATATATTCAAAATTATATGGATTCTTTGAAATCTATTTTCAATTTTCATTGAAAAAACTCACAATTATGCGTTTACCTCTAGTAGTATTGAAAAGTTTTGAATTGGACTAATTAGAAAAATTCCTGAAATTTACCTATGACAACTTTGCCTCCCTGATCAAAATTAAGCCCTCTTGTTTGATATCTTTTTTACTTGAAAAAAGTCCTGCCGCCGGCACGACCCAACTCGTTTTCTCTGCTTTGTTCTCGTAAAGTCAACTTTGCCGGACTCTCAAATAAAATTGATGAGACAAACATCAATCAACTTTTACAAATAGAGCTCAGCAAAATTAGCTTCAAAGTTTTTTCGTGAAAATAATAAGTTTCTGAAGTTAACTTCACTCCATGCTTTTCGAAATTTTAATTTTATAAAGTTCGCCTTTTTCATTTTTCTGAACCTAACTTTGCCGAACTCTCAAATAAAATTGACGAGACAAATATCAGTGAATCTTCTAAAAAACTTTTCTCCGTTTATTCAAAAAATAGTGGTACCTTTGGGTTGTTAGAGAAATTACGAATTTTTGTTTTTTTCCTAAAAATTTCTACTTAAAAATTGAGATTTTGAGATTTATTGATTTTCCTTTCTGATAAAAATCGATAACCTGATAATGCCAGAGATAGCGCAAAAGCGGACCGTCAAAGTAAGCAAAGATAAGATTCTTTATTATTTGCCAAGTTTGTGTATGGGAGAGAAGGGAAAGAAAGAAATAGGAATATGTTTTAAAGAGGGTGCGGCTAACTTTGAGATTTCTTTCTGAAATCTTCGTATCCTAATTTTTACTTTCCATGTTTAGATGTTTTCTGGCTCTTCATTCTCTTTTCATGAACATTATCATCTGACTTTTTCTAAAAATATTTTATCTGACTCTTTCCTCTCTTCCTTTCTCGTTATCCTTCTTATGGAACTTCTGCTTTGATATTTTCATTTCTTATTCAATTGTCTTTTTCTGCCTCTCTGTGTCCCTCTTCGTTTTCAATACTATTTCTCCCAATGCCTTTGTATCTTTTATTTATCTTTATCGTCGCGCTCTCATATATGAGAAAGCGATGACATTTGAAACTGAGCGCGGGAGAACATTTTCCCTTTTTCCCTCCAGCTTTCCCGTACTATTTCCCTTTCTTCCTTTTTCTTCTCTTTAACCCTCTTGACTTTGAATACTATTTCTCATTTCTTTATTATTCTTTCTTTCTTTCATTAAGTAGGCTTCAAGCACGTTTCTCATAAAAGGTCTCTTCCAATATAATATGGCAAAACTTGGAATATGATTTATAAGATGAAGACCCACTTATGCTAATTATTTGGTTTTTCATCATTTTTACTTCCGATGTGAAAATTTTCAGCATGTTTCAAAATTCTTCTTAATTCAGTAAAGTTTCTCTCCTGTAGTTGACAAATCACAAATTTCCAAGTTTACCAAAATTAGCTTTAATAATTCTGCCTATGACACCTGTCAGAGTTAACTATTTTGCAAAAATGGTTTTTTTTTTTCAATTTACATTCCAACCGTTTTTCTTCTTCCATCTCTTATCATATAACTAGAAACTGACCACAAATCTCATTAGCATAGCAATCAAGGCCCCACGCACAAAGTGTGTTTGTGTTCCTTTTCTCCGAACGAACATCTACACACAAATGTTTTTCTTAGTCGTAAAGGGGAAAAGCGAGTTTTTCGCGGAAACTGTCAGAGAAATCCTTTCGCTTTTGCACAAAACAAAATCATTTACATAAAAGGCAACTTTACTGTTTCCGGAAGATAAGATTTTTCCGAAAGTTTTTGAATATATTTGGAATAAGTTTCAAATATGATAAAGTAATTCACCTTTCTGAAAGTCAATTGTTACGCTGCACTTTTTAATTCAGAAAAGAATTTATGTTTCTAAAACTATCGTCTTTTTAGTCATTTTGAAAGATAACCCACCTCTTGTTCATTCTAAAATAATCAATTTTCTAATATGCGAAAATCCGAAAGAAAATCTCTGTAGAAAGAAATCGTTCAGTAAATGGTTTTCGTTTTTCTTTCCCTGACTCTCTAACCTCCTCTGTTCTTAATGCTCTCTAATTTCCTATTTCTTTTTCTTTCTGCATTTTCTATGCCCTCTCTCATGACTCATATTCAGACATTTGCATGAAGTGTCCACACTTCGCTCCTTTGATATTTCATCTCATTCGGGAAGAAGAAAAAGGGGGCGGGGTCTATTTCATCGCATTTTTGAATATATCGATTTTCGTATTACTTTTGGCATTGTTTGAAGCCATGAATTTTGTATTTTTTTTTAGATAGGTTTCAAAATTCCTTAAAATACGATAGGATTTGTTGAAAATTAATCATTGAATTGGAGCGTCAACTAATCAAAGTAATCAAATTTCAAAACTTTCCTAAAATCATTAATGTTTCAATTAGCTGAAATTGGATATTTTGAACTACGAATAATTGTTCCAATTTTCCAGTATAATATTTTACTAAGATAAAAATGATCTCATTCTTACGAATCTAAAGAGTTCGAGACTTTTGTAAATCGAGAGATCGAAAAGAAAGAGAGAAGACATAGTAACCGCTGGTCATACACACATTCTTATGTACAGAATTGACGTTCGCGCGAGAGATGTTTGATTTTTTCTCTGCTCTCTCTAACATTTTCTATACTACTTCCTACTGTTTCTTCTCTGAGTTCTCTCAATTTCACCGATTCTCTTCTCAAATTTACTATGTCAGCTTCTCTACGTGCTCATACACGCGATATATAGCGTTCGAATATTATTACGATGAGAGATGGATAGATTATTTTAACCAGATTAGATATATCGTAAACCAAAGAAAGAGAAAATGCGAAAATTCAATGATATTTACGCTTTTCCTCCTCATACCATTGTTGTGTGTGATATTTTCTCATTCAATCTTTTTCGCATCATTCGAAAAGATGAGTCGAATTTGGATTTTCGTATTTCGTACACTTTTCCACATGATTCAAAAGTATTCTTGTGTTCCTGAAAATTTTATGCTCGAGATCTAATTTTTTGTTCTAGAAAAAATTAGATCTAGAATTTTATATATCTAGCTCAGATATGAACCTGACTTTCCATGCTATTCTTCTTTTCTCTAAATTTTGAGCTTATGCTAAAACATTGTCTCTGAAAACAGCCTGAAATAATTTATTCCCTCATAAGCCCAGCAAAATATCCAAATTTGTACCCATTTTAGTATTCTGCTCTCCCCTCACATTTTCCATGCAATATTCATTTTGGAGTGCAATAATTCGTCTAAACGAATCGCGTATATTATTTTTGCGGATGACAAAATGAAAAAAGCAGCAATTTGGTTATGAACGGAAAATTTTAATAGCTCAATATTTTTCTAATTTCTGGAAATTTCCTGAAGTTTAATATTTTTTCTGAAATTGTGAAATTGTCTATCTTTTTCTGACAGATTATTTTTTCTTGAAAACTCGTCTATTTTCAAATTTTTCTTTAAATTTTCCCTAGTGCTATTACTTTCTCCGAAACTCTACTTTTTATGAATATTTACCCTGCTTCTCTAATGTCTCTAATCTCACAAAATCTATTTCTTTTTCTCTGCTCTCTCTTGTAAAATGACGCTATTGTCTTTCGACATATGCGTCTTTGCTAATTAGGCAGATTGAATTTCGATGTCCCCGAATGGTCAGATAGATGGCTCTAGGGGTAAAAGCGTCCGCTTTTCCGAAAATATTTTCGGCCTAGAGTTCGGATTTTGCAAAATTAAATTTTTGCTTGATTTCCATCGCAACATTACACACTTCTTTCGTGAAGGTCTACAAATTTGTTTTCATCTGATAAGATACGAAAAATTCTTTGTGAATAAGCTCAAAAATAGACCAGACGGTTTTGTTTTGGTATCTTTAAACACGGAGAGAAATAGAGCGGTATTTTTTATCGTTTTTCGTAAATGTTATCAAAACTGACTCCGTTCATTCACAAGTTTTTTTCGTTGATTTGAAAAGGACTTTCCTTTAGACTAACATTGATTTTCTTCAACGACCTGGTATTTTCTCCCCAGCACTTTAGGTTTTTCGATTGAATGAAAGTGAGATTAAGAATTTCACCCCAATCAGAAAGAGTTTACCTTTCTCCAGTTTTGGGCAAACATTGAGATTTCTTCCTATTTTATAATGCACTTATCATCACAATAATCAAGCTTATTCGAAATTTTATTTAGGAAAATTCTGAAACATAAATTTCTATTTTTATTTGAACTTGGATATCTTAGTTTCCTTCACTGATCGCCCAGTTTATCGTACTCAATTAATTTCGACTTTTTACTCATCGATATCTTGAAATGTAAATTCCTCAAACTTATGAGATCTTTTAACTTGAAATTTTTCAATTATCGATTTTAAAGGACCTTTTTATAAGATTAATTTATCATTTTCAACTTATCGAAACCTCGAAGCATAGTACAATTTCTTTAAAATTTCCCCTTGATACTTTTATCTCCAATTTTGTACTTTTAAGAAAATTTCCCTGCAAAACTCAAAAGTAGTCGACTTTTTCCTAATGAATTGTAACCCCAGAGAATGGAGTTAAGGGCTTAATGTTGAAGAGGCAAAAAATTCTTGGAGGTTAGTAAAATGATGCTGGAAATAGTATGGGAAGTTTGGAAATGTCGAAAAAAGAAAAGTGGCTTAGGATTTTAGAGAAGAAAAGATTCAAAAATAGTATAGGATTTTAGAGAGAATAAAGGTCCAGAATGAGTTGACTTGATGGCGCTATTTTGCACAAAAATGCCCATTTTGAAGCTATTTTGTGTATTTTAGGACGCTTAGCAAGAATCGTAAAAACTAGAAAAAATAGAATTTGGAAAAAGTGATTTTTGTTGAAATTTTTTAGAAAAGTGGCCCTATTTTTTACTATTTCATTCTCCTAGTTTCTTTCCACACTACTATGTCATTACTATTTTATTGTCCCGACTCATTTATGTTTTTGGTGGGGCTAATTTTCTGGCTACTTTTTCAATGCTATTTCTCTCATGCTTTTATCTTTCATCCTCTTGCGAATAATGCTATTTCTCGCTTCTAATTTTCTCTGACCATGTCCATCTTTGGTGGTGGGGCTCCTTCCGGCTAATTATCACGTTTGGCATCTTTTACGCTCTCTTGTTTATCCTTGCTATCTCTCTATCTTTATGTTTCTCTCTCCCTCTAACTTTCTTGAACTATTTCTCCTTTTGAGGGTGGCGCTCTCTCCTCACAAAGAAAGAGCAGCCCCAAGTACTACACGCCCAAATGGGCATTCCCCCATTTGCATGCTAGAAGAATTTCTTATTTTCTTTCTTTCTATGTCTCTATCCAATCATTAACAATGCTTTTGATTTTCTCTGAACTCGAGCCGAATTTTAACATCTTTTATCTATGTTGAAGGATAGGTAGAGAAAACTGACTGGGACAATTTAAAAAGACACCTGATTCAAGACCTATCATTTTATTTGCTCTTTTTCAAAGTATATTATAATTTTCGTAAAATTTATAGACTTTAATTTTGCTATTTTCCCCTGTTTACCACTTTTCTGGCCACCATATGACCCCATATGAATTTTTTATTAGACTCACCGATAATTAACCCTATCTAGTAATTATTTTGAAAGAATATCTTTTTCCAGAGCATCTCAAATCAAATTGATCCAAGAAAATCGCATTGTTGGAAAACGGCTGGAATCTTCAAACAACCATTTGCTGAAGAGGATATGTGACGCAGGGCGCGAAGAACCAGTGCCAACACAGCCGACATGCATAGTTTATTCGGACAGTTAGGTGGGATTATTTTTGAAAATTGGATCCTCGAAATTTTTTTTCTGTAAGATTTTGAAAATTTCAAATTTCGATGTTTCAGAAAATTTTGAAATCCAAATAGAAAAGATCGAACCTGCTCGGTAGACGACTAAGACTATATAATATACAAATTTCTAAATGTGTAAATTTTCAATTTTACATATTTTCAGAATTGTCGATAAATCGATTGAGTCGAGTCCGACTCAAAACTTCCCTTCTAGTTTTTCTACTCATTTGCTATTTCACACCGGGTCTTTCAAAACGTCGAATACGGGAAGATAACAAAGGTTAGTTAAACTTTTTTTTAGAAATAATATTTACCAATTGCCATCACCTATTTATTATCTAAAATGATTTTTTCATCATTTAATCGTTTTTGAAACATTTCAAATTTCACCAAATTTGTGTCCCATTTGATTTCTAACATTTCGGCTGAATAATTGTTTTTTGTGGAAAATTTGAAAATCGCTTAATTCTTAGAACATATTTCAAAAGCTTCCTACTTGATTAAAAATTTTAACTATCGACTATATCAGAGGAAAGTTCTTTCCTGAGATATAAGTGCTGAAATGTCAACGATTTTTGAAGAGAATTTTGAACTCTTCGATTTTCAGATGAATCGTTCGCATTCACTTCGTCGCTGTACAACGTTTCGTTGGAAGAAAACTCAAATGGTCTGCGATTCGCCGTCAGCAAAGACGCAATTCGAGTGGGCGTTCCTCTGCTCGACCCGAAGAGCACCGTCCGGTTCAAAATCGCGGAGGTGAGATTTTTTAAGGCTTTATTTATTTATTTTAACGAGTACGATGATTCCACTGTGCAGAGGTACAAATTTTAGATTTTATAGTTTTTGAAACATAAGATTTAGAAGATATTCTCTTTGTAAGAGTGAAAAGAAATGCACTTATCGAAAGTTACAAATGCTAGACCTTAGATAATAATTTTTGAAGCATATTTAAATAATTTACTCTAAATTTTCTTGATTTTGATTTTACCCATACTTTGGAGTGCTTTGAAGCGAACACCCTTATATGTAAAGGGGGTGGATTAAACGTTTTGAAGGATTTTGAAGGCAAACGTGGAATGGGTGAATATCTAAAGGCGGTTAGTTTGAGGAAAGGCAGAGGGGGGAGACATTAGAGAA
This sequence comes from Diploscapter pachys, assembly GCA_002287525.1. Classification (NCBI taxonomy): domain Eukaryota; kingdom Metazoa; phylum Nematoda; class Chromadorea; order Rhabditida; family Rhabditidae; genus Diploscapter; species Diploscapter pachys. The sequence goes on from LIAE01007287.1 coordinate 69,257, forward strand.
CTCAACGAGTCGGAAACAAATGGGTCGGGGAGTTCTGGAGGAATGACGAGAGGCTGATACGAATTGATTTGAAGTTTGGGATTGAACATGCTAAACTTAGGAACGTTTTTCCGAAGTCGTATCAGGAAATTAGAAAGATCGAGTTTTAAGAAATTTTGTAACTTATGAAAAGGATGATACGAATTGAGCCGAAATTTGGATCGGGGTAATGGATTTTCTGCCGATATTAGAAGTTTTTTGAAACTTATTAAAAAAAGAATGATGCAAATAGTTTAGAGGTTCTTAACTGAATATGATGAAATTTTGCATTTAAAAATAAATGCCACGGTAATATCAAAATTGATAAGTGGCATTCATTTGAAGAAGTCTTGAAATCTACGATAAACATAACTAAAAAATCTTATCCTTTTCAAAGAAGACACGGTTTTTTTTATTTCGAATAGAAGTACAATAAAAGGCGGCATTAAAGTATGTATATCAACTCAACGAAAGTATAAGATTTTCCTGAAACTTATCCAAAAAAAATAATTTTTAGGGTGACCGCAACCATTTCTTCAAGGCGCATTCTCGACAGGTCGGCGATTTCGTCTTTCTTCGGATACGGCAGAGAGAAAAGCAGAACGTACCTCTAAATCGGGAGCTGAAGGTATTTTTTCTTATTTTCTTTTATTTTTCACACCTTCCTTTTCCTTAAAAGGTTTATAATGAAGAGAGAAAGTAACACTAAAATGCAAATTACCTCTTAGATTTGTTATTTTTTGATTTTCTGAAGGATATATTGTGAAATAGAAAAGGATAGAAATTGGGAAAAAGACAGATTCGTAATTTTTAAAATGTTCTAGATAACTGAGAAAGAAAAGTGAAAATTAAAAATGATTTTCCAGGATTCCTATGAATTTCTGGTGAAGGCGATTTGCAAACGGCCGGACTCGTCAAACCTGGAAACAACGACGACGGTCAGATTGACAGTCGTTGACAGAAATGACGCTAGTCCGATGTTCACGTTATTGACGGATAAATATGAAACGACCGTTTCGGACCAGGTTAGAGTTTTTACTATATTTTTTGTTGAAAAGATACCAAATTGTGTTTGTAATTTTTCGTTGAAAGGAGGACCCATTGTCCTACTCGATAAGTCTGAAATTTATGAATCTTTTAAAGCATACAAAGAAAATTTTATGTTATTAATTTGTGAATTGTTTGCCAATCATAGTAATTCTTTTCGAAAATAATAATATTTCTCTATTTTTTGAAATATCGATTTTTAATTTACCTCGATTTTATTGACTATTTTTCCAGATCCCGCCCTTCACGGACATCATCCAGGTAGAGGCTAGCGATGCTGATATTGGACTGAACGGGCAGGTCTACTACTCGTTCGCTAACCGGACGAGCGATTTCACGGTTGATCCTGTCACCGGTAAGTTGATTTTCAATTTTCCTTGAATTCTTCATATGTTTCATTCAAACATTTGGTAAAGGCGGCATCATGCGAGCTTAGCAGTTTTTAACAAGGAATGCTCTAAAGTTATGAAAAGTTTGAGATATCTTTCAGGTTAAAGTAAAGTAGCGATTGAAGAAACTCCCTCTAATCTTTATATCCCATCCCTACTCTAAAATTGCTTAAGAATGCAATTGTCCAAGTTCAGGTTGGATTCGCAACATCAAACCTCTGCGAGCAGGGACTTACGAGCTGAAAGCGAAAGCCGAAGATCGCACCTCTCGACTCTTCTACTACGATGAAAATCAGATCCAGTCCTTCTGGACGGCCGATGTTTCGGTGAGTTTTTTGCTTATTATCCCAAAGATGTTTAAATAGTCTTCAAAAATGTTTTATTATATTTCCTCTTTGAAGTGATAAAATGATGTACAGAAATGGCTATGTCCTAGTTATATTTGTAAAAATGTAAAGGATAATATAATTTAAAAAATATATATTTATCGATTTTTTTCAGATTACGGTAACCGAGACGAAACACCGTCAGCCTCAAATACTCGTCGAGACGA
>LIAE01007287.1:78458-89372 GCA_002287525.1 Diploscapter pachys
CGAAAATTGACAAAGCATAGAAGTGGGGACCGACCGAGAGAAATCTGAAAATAGATAGGTTTCAGAGAAATGATATTTTTTCATGCTAATTGGGTTATTGGATGGGTCTCTTTTCAATTTTCGAATTGATTTATATTCAAAAGCATACAAACCGAATACGCTTCCACATATTCCATATCCTTCACAATATTTAGTACGAATAATGAGCATTTTTCTGGAAAATCCATTTCAGAATAATGAGACTTTATACTTTCTAAAAGTATACTTGCTTTTGATGATCCTCCAAAGATTAAAGAGCTTACCTGGAATACGAGATAAAATGGGGATATTCTTTACCTAGAAATTGGAAGAAGGGTAAGGGGAAAAAGAAAAACAATAGCCCAAACAGATGTGAGGACATGCTAAATTGAATAAGCCGGCGGGTCATTCGGGAAGAAAAGAAAAAATTGGAATTAGGCTATGACAGACGGAAATTACAATGAAGAAAACATTAAAGAAGAAAGGAGTTAATTAGAAGAAAAAAAACAAGTCGATAAGAAAAATTGATTTCTTTAATTTTCCTAATATTTTTTAAAGAGAACTAAGATTCTAGAAGTTTTAAAAAAATTAGACTTGGAAAAATTATTTTTAATAAAAAAAAAATCCGAATTCAGGAACGATCCGAACCTCAGCCGTCTTGGACCGGGAAGAGCAGGCCAAGTACTGGCTAACCATCGAGGCGAGCGACTCATCCATTCGGCCATTGACCGCGGTGCTTCACGTGTTCGTCCGGGTTTTGGATAAAAACGACCACCGACCTCAGGCAAACCAGCCAGCCTACTATGCCCAAGTCAAGGAAAATTCACCGGCGGTGAGTCGAATTGGAAGATTTGGATTTTTCTTTTTAAATTTGTTCAACGACTAAAATGGTTCGATTAAGACTATGTTTAGTTTTCTGAAATTAAGCAAATTTTTGAAACATTGAAATCGTTTTTAAATGCATTTGTACGAACTATGCTGAAACAATACTTTTTTTTAAAATTTAAAATTTCAGAACGTAGTGATCGTGAAGGTCGAAGCGTCTGACGGAGATGACGTTCTCGGAACGGAAAAGTTAACTTACAAACTGCACAAAGGCGATCCGCAGAGCTTCTTCCGGGTCGATCAAAATTCGGGATATGTCACAACTTCGGGTATGAAAATTCAGATTTATGCTAATTTCGAGCTTACTCTAATTCGAAAGCTAATAATTAAGTTTGAGCCATTTTGAATTTACTTTAACTCTGAAGCTAAAATAATGTTATATTTCCAGGAAGCAGAAAACTGGACCGAGAAAAACAAAAGGAACACGAGCTATGGATCCAAATTTGTGACTCCGGAGAACCGCAGCTCTGCTCGTCGGTGCCTATTTTCGTGGAGGTGGGGATTATTTGAATATGATTTAAAAGCTCGAAGATTGTATTTATAAAGGATAAAATATCGATTTTTCAACGTATCGTTCTATGCATCGCTATTCTAAGGACTATGAAATAGTTGCTAAAATCCATGTTTTGTAAGAGAAAGTCAAACAAGTTTTAGGGACTTTAGAAATTTAGAAATAGAGTTAACTGACAACTACAATTCCATTTCGAAATAAATTGTAATTTTTATTTGCAGGTACTCGACATCAACGACAACCCGCCCGTGTTCTCGCAACCGATTCATCACCAGAATGTGCCTTCCAATTTCCGAGGACAACTCGGCCGAATTTTTGCGACCGACTCTGATGATGGGGAAAACGCGCGACTGTTCTACAACATCACAGGTACCTGACTTAGAAATTAGAACTTTTTGTTGAAAAATGATGCAATTTGATGAGTTTGATTACAGAAGGCGATGTTAGGTTCACGATCAATGAGGATGGAATGATCAGCACTTCAGAAGAGTTGGGTGGTGATGAGGTGAGGATTTTATTTTATTTGTAAATCGAGCGATTTTTCTAGATTTATAAATTCCGAATTTTTTACTCAATAATTAAAGATAAACAACTGTCATTTGAGAATTTAGTCAAATAGCTAAATTTTCCGAAACATATCATGACTTGCGAGATAACAATTCGTTTTTGGTTATTTAACCTCGCTCTAGGGTTTACAAGTTAATCTATCAGAAATTGTCTTTAAATGATTTTTCTGAAACGTAAAGTAAAAATGAAAAATTCCAGGTCTACCCTCTAACAGTGCAGGCGACTGACAAGGGGTCTCCCGCTCAATTTGCTCAGAACCGGCTAATTCTGACCGCGACCTCCCGACCCGTGAAGAAGCCCGGAACGAAAAATCGAAAACCGGAAATAATTGGGAAGGAAGCGGACTACCGAATTCCCATTTCGGACGCAGACAAAGTCGGGGATACTGTAGGAATGCTCGAAGCGAAGGACGAGGATGGAGACCCCATGTGGTAGGGGATTTTATACATTTCTTCGTTTACTATAAAACAAAACATCGAAACAATTGAAATTCATTTATAACAGTGGTTTTATAGTTTTTTTGCAACATAAGAATTTAACTTAGGATTTTTAGAATGGAAAATTCCTTGAACTATATCTGAAAATTATTGAAATTCATCCTGAATAAAAAATCTAGCAGTTTCGTGAAACGTATGAAATTTTGAAGTCCTTTGGGGTGGTAGGTTAAGAAATGGACTTTTTTAGAAGTGTTTATATAGAAAATCTGAAGCATAAAATATTATTTTATGAAAAATAAGATAAATTCAGGTGGTCAATAGTCTCCGGAAATCTGAATGAGACCTTTTCCATTCGAAGCGAAAGTGGAAGCCTGCAGTTGGCTAAACCAATCGAGAATCTTCCATTAAACGTCCAAGAAATCGTCCTCACCGTCAAAGTCACCGACCTAGAAGAGGAGGATACAGCGAAGGTAAAAACATGATTCAAAAATATATTTTTGAAGGTTTCAAGCATTTTATAAGTTATAATGAATTAGGTTTTCTGCAATAACCTAGGGACTTAGTGTGCTTTATCAACATTTTATAAATTCACTTTGGTAAATGATTGATAGATGTTTCAAAGTTTTGATAAATGTGACGGCAATTGTAATTCGATGTTAGTGAATCTCCTTTCAAACCCAATATTAAAAAATTGGAAATTTCCAGGTGATAATTCAACTCTCGCGCTCGCCCACTCAACGGCCTAAATTCTCTTCTCCAGCGTACGAAACGACGGTCGCTGAATCCACCGCCATCGGATCGCAGATTTTCACGATCAAGGCAGAGACTCAGGTACTTATTCACCAATTACTACTGGTTCGAACAATTTTCTCCCAAAATTCTGCGTACTTTACTCTCAAATGAAAAAGAAAGAAGCTAGCTTTCGGAAGAAATATACTCACTTAAAGTATTTTGGAGGCAAGTTTAAGAATACAATGGGGATAATTCAGAACGTTGGTTTAAACACCAAACCCATCATTTACGGAATCTACTCCGTCGAAGACACAGCCATGGAAAATAAATTGCGGATTGAGCCGAGGTGGGAGTTTTATAAACTTATCAGAATAATGCGCACGGAATGTTGATGATAAGAGCAATTAAATTATCTACGGAGTTTTTGAAACCTTGAAGATCTAAAGATTTTCTTATTTATAGATTATATTAGACGACGGTACACCACTCTCATTACTTTGCCAAAAAGTAACAGATTTTAAGAATTTTCTGAAACTTATTCATAACATTGAAAAGAGTCAGATTTCAAGGATTCAATTATCAACCATTAGAATTTGAATATTATTTCTTCGTTTCCAATATTGAAGAATTTTTTACATTTCAGCACTGGAAATGTCCTCGTAATGGAATCGTTGGATTTCGAAGCCTGCAGGGAAATTCGGATGATCGTATTCGCGCGACAAGGGCAGTTGACTTCCTATGCAAATCTAGTTGTGACCATCACCGACGAAAATGATAATGTAAGTTTCAAAATTATCCTAATATTAACTATAGCTTTGAGTTGTTGGTTACTGTTACGTCACTATCTCTCCAAAAGATCAAACTGACCTGAAATAAATTAATTGATTTCAGGCTCCCCGCTTCCTGCGAAAAGACACCGTCGTTCGCGCTCCGATCTTCGCCCCGATCGGCTCGGTGATCGCGACAGTCGTTGCTCACGACCAAGACACCGGCCCTTATGGAGTCGTCCGGTATAGCATCGTTAGCGGTTAGTGTGCATTTTTTTAGAATGGAATATGTCTAAACGAATCAGCATTGCGATATTTTGGCCCTATAAATAACCTTTGAAACTTATCTTATGCGAAATTCACGGCAATCTGGGAATCTTCCATTTTCGAAGTCTGGAAGAAATATTATGAAAAATGAGCGGAAGTTTTGTTTTCAATCCTCTCCTAGCTCTACACACTATTTTGTCATATTGCGAGGTTTTCAAACACTCAAAATTCACAAATCTATATTTTTTCAATTTAGCATCATCTTTTAGAACTAATTCCGAAAATTTCAGGAAATGAACTCGGCTACTATTCGTTGAACGCTGTTTCCGGCGAGATTACGGTAGCCAAATCGCTGCGGGATCAGTTTGGCGAGTCGATTTTGACGATTCGGGCGACGGACTCTGGGAAATATCCCCTGTCAGGTACCGTAATCATAAAATTAAAATAAATTCTCGACTAAAAATAGTTAGGAACTTGAGAATTTAGTTTTCTAAAATTTTAATAGAAAAACTGAATTTCAGATACGACAACAGTGCGCATTTCCGTAGCTGCGGACGACGTTGAAAGAATCCGGTTTAGCCGTCAGATCTACCATAAGTCCGTCAGGTAAAAATGACTTTTCTGAAGACACATGTCATAAAACTGAATTAAAACAATGCTTGAGTTAGGTTTCAAGAAAGGGTTTTAGAAAATGAATATTTGAACGGAGATTAATAACTTGTTTCGATAATATTTTTCGATAAAACTTATGCGATTTGTACCCAAATTGTAGAGACTGTCCTCGTAAATTTTGGTGCAAATCACCCTCAACCCAAAATTCATAATTATCTATTTTTTCAGGCAATCGACCCCCATCGGCTCGACCCTGCTCGTGGTTTCAACCGAGCCGAACGGACCCGCCATCTACAGTGTCCAAAAGCCCTGCCCCTACTTCGAGATTCATTCGGTTAGTTTAAATGTACTTCAGAAAATAAGCTATGTTTCAAGCATTTTACAAATTATCATTTCAAAATAATATTGTTCCTTGTTGTCTTTTGATTATTGATTTAAAGAAAATAAACAAGTCCAAATTTAGCTCTCCGGTGCCATCACACTGACGAAATGGTTGACCTCTGAACGAGCAAAGAGCGTGAGTTGCACTGTACAAGCAAAGACTCGACAGGGCGCGAGCGACACCGCGAAAATCGTCCTCAAAATCGTCAACACCAATCAGCACCCACCCATTTTTGTTGATCAGGTAAAAAATTGAAATTTCAAAGTCATTTTAAGATTTGTAAAAATTTTATTATTTCTTAGAATATTTTATGTGAATTTTGTTTCCAAATTTTAGTTAATCTTAACTGGATAAAGAAAACAGTTCAATAAAGAAACATATTCAGATGAATGATTTTTGTCAAAATATAGAATATAGAATTTTCAGATCTACCGCGCCTCGATCCGAGAGAATGCCGCTCCTGGAAGTCTGGCTTTGCAACCCGATAATTCGCCTTTGATCGTTTCCGCTATCGACAAAGATTCTGGACCTAACGCATTGGTGATTGTTTAAAAATATTCCTTTCTAGCTTAAATTAACTCGACTAAAATATGAAAGATCAGTTATTTTAAGGTCGACACAAATTTGACGCTAATTAAATTTTTTCAGATTGGATACCGCCTCCTACATCCGTCCGAGCCATACTTCACGACCGACTTTCTGTCCGGAACGATCAGATCCAGGAAACCGTTGGACTACGAGAAATCCAAGGAGTGGCGATTCTACGTCCAGGCCTCGGACATGGGAGTTCCATCGAAATCGTCACCAAGCCCCGCTTTGGTAAGAAAATTATAACTATAGTTTTTCGCTTTGCAATTTTGATTTTTGAATAAGTTTCAAAATCCTTATAACTTTTATCGGAAATAGTCGTCAATAATCGTCCTAGTTTTTTCGGGTAATATAAAAATCTGAACCGATTTAGAAATGAAAATAAGCATCACATTTTAAGGCAGGAACTGTTTGGATATGTTTCAAAAAATCTTGAAATCAAACGCAATTTCGACTTTCATGTTTAGTATGTAACTGATAATAGCTATCTTTAAAAAATACAACAAATCTGACTATGAAAATATAAAAGATAATCAAATTTTCAGATTATCGTCACTGTTCTCGATGAAAACGACAATCCTCCAAAATTCGAGAAATCCGAATACTCCGAGAAAGTGCTGATTCCGACTGCAAAGGACGTCGTCGTGGCGAGACCCACAGCGATCGATGAGGATACTGTAGGCAGATTGCGGTATTATCTCAAGAAGACCGATGGATACAAGGAGATGAGCAAGTGAGATTTCGCTTTAATTTAAAAAATTTCCTTGAAGATTTGATTTTTAAGATTTTATGAATTTTTGAAATTCCAGACTATTCAACGTCAACGTCACAACAGGCGAGGTTACAGTAGCGACCGACGACATGAAGGCGTACAAGGAGAAGGCGTATGAGGTGAGGAATTTTGAATTTTCAAAATAATTAGATGTTTCTTAAAAAATAGTTGAGTTTTATTTTAAACCCAATCTTTATTCTTAATCTCAATTGTTTATAAAATAAAATCAAATATGTTTCTCAAAATATTCAAATTCTTTTTCAAACACTCCCCCTGATGTATGTGTACGGTGTATGGGTCTTGAAAAAAAATAAAGATCTTAAATTTAAAATTTTAAAATATTTTCCTCAAATAGCTCGAATTCGTTTGAAAAAATCTTTACTTGATTAAACTTCACAAACTCAACAAGTAGAATAAATTTCAGATCCCGATCGCTGTGTCTGATGGCGTGCATTCTGACTCTGCCGTAATTCGTATTTCCGTCGTCGATACGTCGTCCTCGAAGCCTACTTCTTGATTCAGATTCCCATTTTCGGAATTCACCGCGTCGGTCAAGGAAAACACCACCTACAAGTCTGGCGAGCCTTTGATCGCTGTCACTGCGGTAAGAAATTCCGAGTTAAACAAAGTTAAAAATTTAACAAACTCCTACTTCAGCATAGAAAAAGACTTCAAAATTCTAGCTTTAGCATATTTTTAAGAGATAATCGCATGAAAACGAAGATAAACAAATTTTAGGTCGGAGCGAAGGACGGCTCTGCGGTGACGTACCGACTTCTGAACGAGCACGACGCCTTCATTCTGCACCAAGGAACAGGCCTTTTGGCGCTGTCAGGGATTCCGATCGACAGGGAGAAGGAAAGTCAGGTTGGTAATCGGAACTTCATAAGTGAAAAATTATAAAAATAAATCGAATTTCTAAATTCAAGTTAGTTTTGTGTAATTTATGAAACAGATGAAAATGATTCTTTAAATTAAGCTTTATCTGAAAGAACCACGATATAAAATGACCGAAATTTAGCAGTCATCCATTTTATGTAGATTTTTAAGCATGTAAAATGAAAATTTGGGTTTCTATGTTTTTTTGAAAAAATCAATAATTATCGATTTTCTAGATTCGCCTTGTGATTCAAGCGCAATGCCATCAGGACCTGGAGTTGATGATCGCTCAAACAGTCATCGTGGTCAATGTCGAGGACGTCAACGATAATGCACCGGTAAAATTTCATCATTTTTGAAAATCTGAAAAGTGGAATGTTTCTCCTTCATTCTCAAATAGAAAAGATCGCTTAATTGAAATTCGTGAATCTAATGATAAGTATGATACTTTAATAGAAATTCGCCTTTTCAACAAGCCAGATATGTTTCAAAAGCCTCTTATCTTCTATTGAACTCTTTCTCCGTAATTAATATCTCAAACCCGTTTTAAATAATTAAAATTACAATCATTCTAATTTTTCAGACTTTCATCAACCTGCCCTATTCTTCCGTGATTTCCCTCGACTCGAAAGACGGTGACAAGGTGCTTTCCATCCGAGCCATCGACAAGGACACCGGCCCCAACGGGAAGGTCGTCTACGAGGCTCCAAACCTGCCAAACGCCTTCAAACTCGGAAAGGACGGCAAGATCACGGTCAATGGAAAATTGGGCAAACCGGAAATCTATGAATTCGAAGTCACCGCGAAAGATGAAGGAAATCCTAGCCAATCAGTAGGAAATTTTGCTTTTTTGAAAAAATAAAGAATACACCTCTTCTGAAAATTTCAAGAGTTTTTATGAAGAAGAAAAATATAATTTTGGCAAAAAATACAAATTTTTTTAAATTAACAAGTTTCAGGCCACGGAAACAGTGAAAATCGAGATTGTCGCGAAAGACCAGCCGGTATTCTCGTCAACTCTGTACAAGTCGCAAATTCACGAAACCGCACCCAAGGGCACCGTCGTCGTGAGTCTGAAGGCCAAATCCGCGGACGAAGGATTTATCGTCTACGTAATCGAGGACGGAAATGAGAAGGTGGGCATTTTTGGAAATAAGAAAATGAGGTTTAAAGTTTTTTAATCTAAAAAATGTTTCAAAGAGACTTTATATTTTTATTTAGTCGTTTTCCTTGATAGTTGTCTAAATGTCGTAGTAAAAATTGAAAAGAATAACTGAACTTCCGAACTCGTTAGGACCATTTTCTTCAGATCTTTTCAAAAATTTGTTTAAAAAATGTTTTAAATTTTCTGAATTTCAGTGAATTTCTTAAAATTCAATGATTTACTCAATAAAGTCGCAAAATTAGTTAAAACTTGCAGAACGCTTTTAACATCAATCTCGAAACCGGTCAGATTACGGTAGCCGGAGGTTTGGACAGGAAAGAAGTTCCGGAATACAACCTAACGGTGACGGCGACCGACGTGACGAAGCAGAATCTGGAGACCAAAACCTTCGTCAACATCAAGGTCACGTCACCAAGCGATGCCAGGTACGGTATTTTGAAGAAATGTTGGACAAACTGCTAATTCAATAGTTCTTCAAAACAGTATTGCAATTATAACTAGAACTGAATTTTATCACTCGATTTTAACCCTAACTAATTTTTGAATGCTGATAATTTGAGATGCGAAATTTTGAGTAATCTTCATCACCCTACTTTTATTTGCTTATTTTGAATCATGTTTGAATTTCTTCAGTGCTGATGTTAATCTCACAAGTTCATTAGTTTTGCTCTAATTTATTATTATTATCACATCACTTTGAAACTTATTCTCGACTTTTCAGACCGACATTCAAAGAGGCTCTCAAACTCGTCAAAATTCCCGAGTCCACTCCGACTGGTTCATTTGTAGCCCAATTCGAGACTGAATCAGCCGAGGAGGTTTCCTATTCTCTCAAAGGTGCTGATTCCGGCGACTTTTCCATCGACGCTGAATTGGGGACCGTGAAAGTCGAAAAACCGCTGGATTTCGAAAAGAAGAAACGATACTCGATTACGGTAATCGCGACGGGAGCCGAGCAACAATTGATGAGTGAGGCGAAATTGGTAGTGGAGGTGAGGTTCTTATTTAAAAAAAAAATTAAATAAGTTTCAAGAATTCTAAAAAAGGAATATGATTTAAATTTTCCTAATCCGAACCATATATTGCAAGAAATGATGAAAACTGATGTTTCAAAAGTAACGAGGTTTCCATATCTAGTCCGCTAATCTCATGTATTGAAGCTAAGAAAAAATGCCAACTTTTCAAGATTGTAAAAAATAGATTGAATTTGTTTCAGGACTTCTTATAAGTTTCAGTAAACATTGTAGATACAATAAAATCTCTTTTTGAGGTTTAAAGAAATAAAAATTAGCATATTTTCAGCTGACCGATGTGAATGACGAGCCCCCGATTTTCACGAATCCATTTTCGACGGCTCAACTCATCGACACCGCCAAAGAGGGTCAATTCATCGCCATCATGAGCGTCACTGATGAGGTGGGGATTTTTAAATTTCTGAAAAATCGACAACTTTCTGAAATTTATTGACTTTTTCAAAGTTCGATTTTCTATTAGCCTATTAGAAATGAATTTTGATGGAATCTTTTCAAAAATGGTGAAACATGAATAAAGTTTTTTTTAATTTGATCTTTTTCAGGACACGGTATCTTCTCTCGCAACCGGCCAACGTCTTCTGTATTCGATCATCGATGGCGACGAGACGCTGTTTGACGTCCATCGGGCATCTGGAGAGGTGACGACGCTCAGGGCGTTGGAGGATGATGACGTCATCGAGAAACAGAAGGTATTCCGTTAAACTTCGGGAAGCGAATTTGTGATTGAAAAGTAGAAGTTATTTGAAACATTTGTACTCCTTTAGAAACACGTAAAGTTTTTAAAAATGCACCAATCTTGGTATAGGTTTCAAAAATTACGTATTAAAATTCTATTTCAATGAAAACGATTCGTATATCTTCTCTGAATTTGGGTAAAATTGCTGCTTTTTGCAGGTTCTGAACGTTTCGGTTTCTGACGGTGTCTACACAGCTTACGGTCAACTGAGGGTCGAGATCAAAATCAGCGGTCAGAGACAGGCGCTTCCGAGATTCGAGCAGGTAAGATCTACAAGAGAAATTATCTGTCAGAAAATTTCACCTCTATATCGGCCTAAAAATCGAAAACTCGACAATTAACACTTTTAAGAAAAATCTGTTTCAAGTCAACTATATTCTGACTAATAAACAATACCGTTAGTGATGATGGATCGAATTGTAGACTTATGAAAAATCGATGTTTTTCAGAGCCAATACGCTGCGGCAATTCGGGAAAACAACGTTCTTTCCAACAAATCCGCTTTGCTTACTGTAGTCGCGAGAGACGGAGTTCCACCGCTTCATTATTCGCTTGGAGGAGG
>LIAE01007287.1:89424-101521 GCA_002287525.1 Diploscapter pachys
AAAAGGTGGGAATTATTTGATTTTTAAAATATTTTCCAAGATCGTCTTCTTCAAATGTTATTTTTCTTCAGGAGCCTGGCCGGTCCGTATCGACAAACAATCTGGGAGAATCCACCCGAAAGTCGTCCTCGACTACCACGAAAATCCCGTCTACCGAATTCCATTGCAAGTCGAGGATAGGTAGGTTTCAAAAATGTTTTATATTTCAAACAGACTTATCCGTCTGATTGTATCACATTACTTGTCGAGAAAATTCACCATAAAATCTAAAAGCTGCGTTTTATTTCTCGAAAATTTTACTTTTTTGATGTTTCGATTTTAAAAGGGAATTTCTTTCATTTTTGAAAACAATTTTGAAAAATCTTTGATTGTTTAGCAATTTGTTTTTATTTTCAGCCTCGGCCGTCGTGCCTTTTCCACCCTGACCCTACACGTGCTCGATGAAAACGACTCGCCCCCAGCCTTCGTCCACTCCAAATATTCCTGCAGCGTTTCGGCCGCAGCGAAAGAGGGAGATGCCGTGCTCATGGTGTCTGCTACGGATGAGGATCAGGGTGATGATTTAAATTTTTTAAGAAAAATTCATTTTTGGACTGATTTTCGAAATTCTTACTTCTTCGTGAAGAAAGCTGAACTAACATAAATGGCCTAGATTAGAAACGTTTCAGAAATTTATTATCTTTCAATTTTTCGATATGACTGTCTATTAAAAGGCTCTGAGAGGATTTTTAAAGATATGTATGCCACAGAAAATATACAATACTTTATCAACTTTGAAATTGTTCAATTTATCAACCGTCAAAATGAAATTTAAAAAAAAAATTCTAGGCGACCAACTGGAATACACGATGATGGGCGAGGAGGCGGTCACCAAGGCGTTCAAGGTCCATCCCAAGCAGGGCACCGTTACTGTAAACGGGAAACTCGAGTCCTACGGTAGGTTTATAAATTTCACGAAAAATTTTGGATTAACTTACGATTGTTTTATTTCATTAGATTCCTCAGAAAAGATCAGTAGAATGTATTCTCCTCTTTTATTATTTATATTAAATTTCTGAAACATAGGAAAATCAAAATTTTAAGCATTTTGAGTAACCTTTTAAAAACCTTTCTTTGAAAGTAAAAGTTAGAAATCAATTTTCAGTCGGACAAACAGTGACATTCCTCGTGAAGGCGACGGACACTGGAAATCCTCCGCACCACGCGACCGCAGAGGTGGCGATTACGGTAGTGTCAGCCGACGTGCCCGTACCGCGATTCTCCAACCATCACTATCTGTTCGTCGTGCCCGAAGATGCGCAAGTCGGAACGATCATCGGAAAGCTGCAACAAGTTGAACATGGTTGGTATTTTCTTGTTTTAGGAATATAGGTTTCAAAGAAGTTATATAACTTGACATAGGAAGTATATTTTAATCCGGTGACTCGAGAAGCATTTTAAACTTGTGAGAGGATCCAAAATATCGCTATCATATAGGTTTTAAATTTCCATTAACAATGGGTCAGCTAATTGTAATGTATACCATCATTTTCCCATTTTAAGAATACATTTTTAGAAATCGACCAAGCCCACTTCTCCGTCGTTGATTCCTCTACTGATTTGCCGTTTTCGATCGAGAAACACTCCGGGAAAATCATCGTCCGTCAAGCACTCGACAGGGAGCAGAAGGCAGAGTGGCGATTCGTGGTTCGTGCCGATGGACCAATGGAGACATTCGCCACGTCCATGGTCACTGTCCGGGTTTCCGATGTTGACGATAATGTGAGTTTTTTTCTTCGAAAATACCAAAAAATTTGATTTTATGTTTCAGAGGTTTTTATTAAAGATCAGATTTCTAGAGCTTTGATCTTCTTGGATTTTTACTCAAAATATAGAAATGAAAAGTTTTTGCGAAAAGATAAGAGTCAAATTCGTCAAAAATTCGATTTTTGAATTCAATAAGTTTCACCAGAAGAGTAATCTAGAAACATTTTATGGGTTAACTTTGTAGAGCAAAGCACATTTAATTTAAAGAATCAATATTTTCATTTACAGGCGCCCCAATTCGTGGGTTCTTACGAGAAGATTTCGATTTCTGAGGACGCTCCGATCGGGACTTCTGTCGTAGTGTTTTCTGCTACGGATAAAGACAGAGCTCCGGGTAACTTTCAAATATGCTAATTTTTTTGGATTTTCTTTGAAAGAAATGCCACTTTTTGTGAAAAAGACGCCATTTTTAGAAAGAATATGCTTTTTTTTTTTGTAAATTTACGCAAATTTTTCAGGAGGTAGCATCAAATTCTCGCTGCTCGAAAAAGTCGACTCGCTAAAAATGGACCCCGACTCGGGATGGCTGATCGTTAATGGAAATCTCGATCGGTAAGTTTTATTATTTAATAGATAATTGAGATTAATTAAATTTCAATTCCCTTTTTCGAGTTAGTAGAAGTTTTGAAACATAATTTTCGAATATATTCTAGTCGGGGTTACTAATACCTAATTAGTTTTTAACATTTCTCTGATATTCATAGCATTTTTGAGGCATATTCAAAAATTTTACTTTAAAGAAGTAAGAATTCTAGATAAACCATCCATCACGCTCTATCAACTTGCCTAAAATATAATTCTTGAAGCATATCTAAAAAAATGCAAATCTAAAGAAAAATCGAATTTCCAGAGAAACCACTCCGTTCTACCAGCTGACCGCGAAGGCCGAAGACGAGGGAGGACTATTCTCGACATTGAAATTCAAGCTTCACATCAATGATGCCAACGACGAACCGCCCGTATTCGATGAGAAAAACTATCGAGTCAGCCTGAATCCTGCAGGTAGCAATTTGAAAATATACCGTTTTTTTTTTTAAATTTTGGTTAAGAATTTTTGATAAAGTTGAAATGCTATGTCAGTCTGAATACAAAAGGTACAGAGTTTGTAACTTGACTAATTCTTGAAAGCTCAAAAATCGTCGAAAATTTAAGAAATTCATGAAATTTATCGAATTCTTCGAAATTTCATTCATTACCTATTGGGATAGCTTGCCATTTTTGTATGTAAATCATTGTCATAAAAAGTTGATCAAATTACTAAAGCAAGTATGAGAAAACTGAACTTTCCATGAAACCTATTTTAAGCTTGAATAGGGTTAAATTTGAATTTAAAAATAAAAGCACCTTGAATTCGACTTCAGAAACAACAATCGGCCAGACCATCGCGAGAGTCATCGTCACTGACAAGGACCTGCCTCCAAATAATCAATCGCAACTTTTTATTTCGAGAGGAAATGAAGACGGGCTATTCAAAATCGACGGGCAGGGAAGAGTTACGGTGCAGGTAAGAATATTTTTTTCTCGAAATTTTATCCTTAATTTTGAAATAAAAATTTTTACAATATTTCAAGTTTAAAAATCTTTGAAATATATGATCTTTTCAGAAATCGCTTGAAAACCCGGAAAACCGCACGAAAACATTCAACCTGATGCTGCTAGCCTTTGACGGAGTGCACTCGACGACTTCCAACATGAAAATCGACGTCCTGCCAGCGCCGCTCCACGAATGCCCACTCGAACAGACCATCGTCAGGGTTCTAGAGTCGACGACAAAGGATGCGGTAATCCAGAAGGCCAACGACAGCTTGGGAGGAATCAGAATGCACTATCAATTAGTGACGACCGAGATTCTACCATTTGCAATCGATCCGAAAAGCGGAGACGTCAAAGCTACCGGGGTTCTGGATCGAGAGAAACGGGAGAGGTAAACTTAGAAACTTTTGTTAAAAACTTGAACAATTACTTTTTTAAAGATTTGTTTTTGTAAAAAATACCAAGAAAGATCGATGTTTAAGATAAGAAGATTCGGTTAGTTAAAGAAATGTTTGAAAAAAGACCAATTTTGTCAATTTTTCTGTAAAAATAGGAAATACTGAAGATTACGGTGTTTTAATTTTGATACTTCAGATACGATTTCGTCCGCCTGACGACGTCAAAAAGTCCTTCTTTCGAGTGCCATGAGAGAGTCGTTGTGATTCTGGAGGACGTCAACGACGAGCCACCCGTCTTCACGAAGAAAACCTACGACGTGACGATCAAAGAGAATCAACCCGCTACGAAAGACGAGAAAAGAGTCGTCCTAAGGGTCGAGGCTGTTGATAAGGTTGGTTTTTCTGGGTACTGTATTCTGGTTTTTGAAAGATTTTATTTTTTGAGGAAGATTACAATTTTTATAGTATTTGAAGAACTGGTTTTGTGAAGAAAAATTATAAGAGTTTTGTAGGTTTCACGAAATCTATATATTTCAAATTAAATCATCTATTACATTTCTGTATTTGGCGACATATTTAATAATTGATGAACTAATTGACTGAAAAAAACTTTTTTCAAAAATTGATTTTCAGGACTCGGGCGATTACGGTCGAGTAAAATATGCCCTTCAAGACGGACATGGCGTTTTTGAGATCGACGAAAATTCGGGCGTAATTTTGGCGATCGCACCTCTGGACAGAGAGACTAGAGCTGGTAGGGAAATTAAAAAAAATAGATTTATGCTAAAAGAATCAAAGTTTTAGAGTACACTCTGCACGTTCTGGCCAGTGATTCCGATCCGGTCAAACCGAAAACTGCGAAAACAACGGTGAAAATCTCCGTGGCCGATCAAAACGACAACCCACCTGTGTTCGAGAGGAAGGAGTACGCTCTACAGGTTGGCATTTTTCTAAATTTCTCGACAAAATTAATGATGTAGCTTTTAGAGATCCCTAAAAAGCATTTTTCCAAAAAAAGAACCAATTGTTCAGCTTGTGTGACTACGAAAATATGAAATTAAAATACTTCTAAAAGTCGACAAATAATAAATTTATATGCTTTACATTTTCAATAAAATGAAAATTAAAAATTGAATTTTAGTGCTCCTCGTATCTTTTTTGGAAATGAAATATTCTAATTTGCAAAAATAACAAATTGCAGGTAATGGAATCCGAATCTATCGGCTACTCTCTGCTGACCGCGAAGGCCGTCGGCGGGGACGAAGGCGAGAAGATCGTCTACAGGCTGAAGGAGGGAAAACAGAACAAACGCGTCAAACTCGACGAAAAGACTGGAGTGCTGACTCTGGCCGAGGGTGGGCGATTTTCTCAATTTGTATTTTTTTTTTTTTTCAAAAAGTTGATTTTCGAATTTTTACTGATTTAAAAAGAAGTTCTTTAACAAAATTGATTCTTTAGCACTGTTCGAATTTAGAAAAAAAAGCTAAAACCCTTTTTTCTAATTAAATTTTTGAAAAAAGATTAAATGTTTATTAGGATTTTTTAATTTTCGAATATTTGCAGGACTCGACTTCGAAAAAGAGCAGAAAATCGAGTTGGTCGTGATCGCGACGGATGATGGCCAACCGCCCCTTTCCTCGGAAGCCAAAATCAACATCGAGATTCTGGACGAGAACGATAATTTGCCCGTCTTTGCGAAACCGAGCTACAAGGCTGAAATTCTCGAGAACTCTAAAATCGGCACCAAAGTCACCAAGGTGATTTTTAAAGAAATTTTTATTCTTTTGATTTTTAAAATCATCTTTGAAAAGAATCGGATTTTTGATAAGTCTGATAAAACTCGTTTTTTTTATTAAAAATATTTAGCTCGAAGCCATCGACAAGGATTCTGAACATTACGGCACGGTTTCCTATGAACTGAAAGTCGGAAAATCTGACGCGAAATTGCCGTTTTCGATTGATGAACAGGTAGGCATTTTTCAGAAATTAGCAACAAAATTGTAAGAATAAAATGATTTTTAAAACATGCAATTCAGGGCTGGCTGACCGTATCCGGACCGATCGATCGAGAAAAGAAGGACAATTACTCGTTCAGTGTTGTTGCAAAAGACGGTGGGAAACCGTCCCAAACCGCCGAAGCCCAAGTCGAAGTCAAAGTGACGGACGAGAACGATAACGCGCCGGTGGGAATTTTAATTTGTGACGCTTTCTACATATGCATATCATTAATTTGCATTTATTAAATGACATTTCAAGAAATTTTGAAACATAAAATTGATACTTTACATTGAGGAGAGAGTGTATCATCGAACATTCTATAACTTCTTGAAACTTACATACAAGTATTTCTTCCTTTAAATCAAAATATATCAGAACTTAGTTTTGTTCCAAGTGTTTGATCATCTTCTGAAGCTTACAAAAATTTTCCAGGTTTTTGCCTCCTGTAACATGACTGCCGTGGTTCAAGAGGGAGTTCAGCCGGGTCACCGTCTTCTGACTGTTTCCGTGAAGGATGCTGACGGGCCTGAATTTGCCGGTAAATATGTTTATCGTTACAAAAACATTAGCTATGACATAGCAAATGAATTGAATTTCCACGAGATTTTTCATTTTATTTAACGATCTGTATGATTTTGTGAACGATTTACAACAAATTAGAAATACAATTTTAGGCCCCATCAAATTGGAGGTGAAAGGCGACGGGGCGAAAGCGTTCGTTTTTGACGGAGCGGGAAATTTGCACACGTCCACTAGATTGAGTCACGCCAAGAAGCAGCGATTTTTGCTTACGGTCGGTTTTTTCCTAGGGATTTTTGCTTTTCTGACAACCGAAAATGATTATCTTTGGAAAAAAGTTAAGATTTTACGAATTTTTCGAAAATGATTTTATAAATATATTCATATTGACGTAAAATTAACAGGGAATAGAACAATCGAAGTTTTGGGCAATTGTAAATATTTAGAGCTTTTGAAACCTATATATTTCAAATTTAAAAAATTGAAAATCGATTATCGAGTTTTTCAGATCGTCGCAACGGACAAGGGCGGCAAGTCGTCTGATTGCCCGTTGACCGTTTTCGTGAAGGAGGAGTCCAAACACCCGCCTGTCATCACCCCTCTGCACGTCCAGCTCAACACCTTGAAAGGAGAATTCATCGGGGGCAAAATCGGCGACATCCAGGCTTTAGATGAGGTGGAATTTTTTTTGGAGATTAGAATTTATTTTTTATTATACATAAAGCAACGGATAAAGTAACCAAATTTGAATGGATAATTTTGATTTTCAATGACGGTTGAAATATATAATAGTTGAAAATTTCTTTCGGATTTGATGATTGAAATTTTTGAAGAACAAAAAAAGTCTTACACACATTGTAATTTCGATGACTAAAAGAAAATATAAATCTGTTGAAACTTATAAAAGAAATTCGAATTTTCAGGACAAGAAAGACATGCTCCGCTACGCCTATGTCGAGGGTAGCACGGTTGGACCGATTCCTTTGGACGAAAAGGGCGGGCAGGTAAAAATAACAATAAAACTTGAAAAATTCAACCATTTCCTTCGATTTTGTCATCATTATTCTTTCTCAAAAATATTGAATTTTTCAAAACCATAAAAATTAGCAAACGGGAAAATAGGCGCAATGTGTGCATCATTACATACGAAATAGTAAAGGATGAGAATGTTTTCTTTTACAAATCCTTTACCATTTCGCATGAAGCGATGTTACGACGCAAATACTTGTTTCAAATTTCCATAAAACATGAAAACAAAGTTTTCACGACGATCTCCCCTAGATGTTGTCCCCATTCGGTACGGCTCGTCCCCCGCACGAGTTCCGCATCGACCCCGAGACGGGCTCGGTCTGGGCTGCTGGGGGCATCGAGGAGGGACTCCACGCGTTCAACGTTTCGGTCACAGACGGCAAATACAGCAGTGTCAGTTATGTGCAGGTTACGGTAAGCGGGATTTTTTTTAGAAATAGTGAAATCGATGAGTTTTCATTGGCGTTAATTCCGACATTTTTGACGAAATATCGAGTTAAAAAGAGTAAAGTATTTTTGTAGTTTTTGAAACTAATATTGTTTATTTTATTTGAGAAAAACTGTTAACAACATTGAAACCGTTAAAATATTAAATTTTGACAGTTCTTTGAAATATAACAAATTTTTAGAAATAAAATAATTAAAAAAGTATAAAATTAAAAAAAAAAAAAAAAAATACAGGTGACGAAAATCAACGAGGACCTGATGGAGCACGCGGTGGCGATCCGGCTGAACGGTGTTTCGACCGACGAGTTCTTCTCCAAACACGAACGACTCTTCCGCACTGTCGTCGCAAGGCATCTCAACGTCAGACCCAATGATGTGAGTGTTGAGCTTTTCATTCATTGAAATATGCATTTTAAAGATTAATATTTCGAAAAACATTCGAATGTTAGGCCAAACGATGCGAATGTTTAAACTTGCTAAAATCGTGAAAACATAATTTCGATAAATTTCAACAACCTTTGAAGATACAGTATTGATAAGGTTGCCATTAGAAACCAAGGTCGAGAAATAAATAGGTTTCAAAAATTCTACATAAAAATAGAAAGTCAACTTCCCTTGATGAGAATGCCTTTAAGCTAAATGTAATCAAATAAGAAAAAAGTGCAAGATTCTATTTCCAGGTGATCCTCCTTTCCGTCCAGTCTCGAAATTCCTCTAATTCGGACGCGCCCAAACGCAAGACTCGGAAGATTTCTGATAGATCTGGAAAAGCCGCAAGCCAAGACGTCGAAATCCTGTTCAACGTGCAGAGGGGAGGCAAAAGAGGTTCGATTTTTATCTTTGAAAAAAAAAAAAGAATAATTTAAATTTAGGGCTCTTAAAACCCGACTTGGTCTACCACCGACTCAAATCAGATTTCCAGTCGATTTTGGAGGAGTCGCACGGATTGAAGTACCAACTGACCACGGAAGTCTGCACTCCGGGAGTTTGTCAGGTAAAAACTTGGTTTTATTTTAAAAAATCAATAATTTCTATTTTCAGAGAGGCGAGTGCCGAGAACGGGTTGAACTGGACGAATCCGGTCAGACTGTCGTTTCGAACGGTGCCACCTCATTCGTCTCACCCCACCATAAAAGGATCGCCGAGTGCATCTGTCCCCAGGGGTGGGTTTGAGAAAACGTTTTAAAGTTTCCAGTTTTTGTTTCAAATAAGTTTCTTCGAAATTCTCTATAGATTGAAAGAAAAACTCCATATTTGATTCTACCTTTGCCGATTTCCCAAATTTCTAAAATATGCTTCAAGAATTCAATAAAAGCTAAAATTTGGTTTTTTTTTGGTCAGACATTGAAAGTATATCTAAAATTACAATTTAAAAGTTTGAAGAAATTGGATTTCAGGTACGGTGGCTCTCGATGCGAGTTGGAGGTGAACAAGTGCGCAGTGTCGCCCTGCGCCAACTTCGAGATGTGCATTGCTTCCGATGATTTGCCCCTGGGATATGAGTGCGTCTGTCCGCCAGGTTTGACGATTTTCGGAAATATTTTAATTTTCACCTTTTCTGACAAAAATTATAGTTAGCTCCCTCACTGAAACTGTATTTGTTATTTTATTTTTCTTTACTTATTCTTGACTTTTAGATTTAAATGTTTCAGGTTTGAACGGTCCCCACTGCGCTCTACCCGCCTGTAGCAATGAAGGACGGTGTTTGGAGGGTAAGAAAATCTCTTTTTTCCATCTTTGAATGTGACAAGTATACTATTCGGACTTCATTTTTGTTTCTATTTAGTGATTTTTTGAAACATACAGATAATTGGCATTTTCAAAATGCCTCAAGACACAGGGCGATTTGTTTTCCTTCCAACGCACGAAGAGATCTATCATCTCTACGAAACTTCTAATCAATATCCTGATCTTCTGAAACCTAATAAGTTCGTTTTAACTCAACAAATTTTCAGAGTCCGAAATCTCCGTCGGTGGGAATGGGTTCTTCGAGATACTGATTTCGAACGAGGTCGAGACGCGAATGGAGTTGCAGATCGAGCTGAAGACTCTGAGCACAGAAGGCACCATCATGCACGGCAAGGACGGAATCGACTACCAGATTCTGGAGGTAGATTTTTTCGCTTTTCTTTTAATTAAACAAAAACTACAAGTAATGTAAGCTTCAAAGAAATCTGAAAATATCCTGATTTGTTTTTCAAAATAGCTCAGCCATGCAATCTAATAATGTTAATTAAAAGTCGAAACTTCTTTTCCTTTGAATAGGTTTCAAAGAAACAATAAAAAAAACTTTTTCTCATTGCCAGTCTACTTAAGGGATATCCTCGAAAGTAATTGTAAAGGGCTAAAAAAAACAAAATGAGCAAAATTTCAGCTAATCGACGGCTTTGCGGAGTATCGTTGGAATGCGGGTTCAGGTGAGGGCGTCGTGAGGACGACCGAGAAGATTTCCGATGGCAAATGGCACACCATCGGCCTGTCTCGAAGGGGAAAGAAAACCACCATGACCCTGGATGCAGACAAAACCACTGAGGCCGAGAGTGCGGGGGGTGAGTCTGATTTTTTTTTCTATTTTTCTTGAAATGGTATTAGACAAATTACTAGGAGTTTTTGTAAATTGAATTTAAATTCTTTTTGAAACATATCCTCTAAAGTCGATCTGAAGATGTTTAAAAAATATTTTCATATATATAACCAAAGACGAATTATCGTAAGAGTGAAGATTAAATTTGATGATTTTCTGAAACATATTCTAAATTTTCTTGGAGGACCATGTTTTTATCTTTAAACCAACTTCGGAACAGTTCAATCTGTATATATTTATCTAAAACTTGAAATTTATTCAAAATAAAAAGTGATTTTTCAGATGCGAACGTGATCAACCTGCACGACGCTCGACAGAGGTTGACATTCGGGGCTCAGGTCGAAAAGAATGGGCAAACTGAAATGAAGATCAGCAAGGGCATTGCAGCCTGCTTCCGGGTGTTCACTGTCGATGGAAAGTAAGAAACTCGATTTCTTTTTAGACGAAGACAAACTATTCATGTTCTTTTCAAAAATGATTAGACATCCGAAATTAGGATATTTGCATGAGATATTGATTTTTGAAACGTACGATTTATTACGATTCACAACGGAGTTTGTGCACTGAAATGTTTCAAAATATCTTAATTTCGAAAGAACTTTCAAACATAAAAATAAAATCATGAAAATATTAATCTTTTAAAATCAGGAGATTGGCCAAGACTCGACAAGGCCTTCGGTTGTTCGGCGCGAAGACGGGTTGTGGCGCGATGGCGGCCACCCCCTGCAGCGAGATGCCTTGTCTGAATGGAGCCACTTGCACCGTTGTTGGACACAGTTACAGGTAATTTCTGATGGCCATAAAAATATTTTGGAAGACGACAATTTGTTGAATATGGAATTGACTTTCTTTGAAATTTAAACGTTTTTAAAAGATATGTTTCAATGAAATCATAAAATGGAGCAATTTCGGCAAGTTCTAATATGATATTTTCGCCCGTAGTAATAGATTTGAGAAAAGTGAAAATTGAATAAAACTACTTTGTTCGAGGTTTTCAAATACGTTTCAAAGAAGTCATAACTTCCAAGAGCCTAGTACTGTCTGCTTAGTTAGATAAAAAATCATAAATCATAAGAACTTTCTAAAATCAACCATTTTCAGCTGTACTTGTCCGACCCGCTACTCGGGTGATCGGTGCGAAATCGACACAGAGCCGTGTGCCTCTCGTCCCTGTCCGCAAGGCATTCAGTGCATCCCATTCCACAACAACTACTTGTGCAAATGTCCGAATGGTAGGGTTTTTGACTTTTTCTATTTTGATAAAAAATCAAGAAAAGTTAAAAAAAAAAAAAAGTTTTTTCTTTCTTTCGTAGAAAGATAAACCTAAGTAAAAAGCTCTGAGAAGTGTGTAGGAAGATAAATTCTCCATCGAAATTCCCTCAGTCATGCATTTTTTATTAGAATGGGTTTAGGAAAAGGTATAAAAAGAAGAATAGGTTCAGTTGCACTTGATTTCATTCTTTGGTTTTTTGGTTCTAAACCAATCAAATTTTATTCCAGTATATCGATTTTCCAGGTTTTACCGGCAAGCACTGCGAGATGCGCGGTTTCCGCGAGTCGGATGCAGTTTGTCAGGGCGAGGATAAGTGCGGCAAGGAGGGCGTCTGCATTCCCATCCCTAAACACTCGATCGAATCCGCCGGGTACATTTGCAATTGTAAGTTTTTCTCCATATTTTTAAAATAGGTTTCAAATGTCTTTATAAATGACAGAAAATTGGAACTTTACTAGGGAAGTGCGTGGGGTTACGGACGCAGATCGAGCTGAAAATTGGAGGGTATAC
>LIAE01007288.1:5678-35923 GCA_002287525.1 Diploscapter pachys
AAAATGAAGAGAGCGCGATTGCATCAGATTGCATTATTTTTTGTGCTCTCTTGATTTCCCATACTATTTCAAGCGAGTTGCAAATTGCAAGTTGCATTGCAACTAAGTATGAACGGGCCCTAAAAATTTCAGTAATCACATTGTTGCAGTCATGCAACTTTTATGTATTTTAAAATGTTGCAAAAACTTTAATCTCCGTTCCTTTGCCGAATGTTTATATCTGCGACTACAGTAGCAATTTCAATCATCCAGACATTTGGCTCTATTTTGTTATCTTGGGAACAAATCCCGAAAATTCCCCCTTACATGCTCTGTGTTATAAACAAATTACCTGTCTTCGTCGTTTTCTCTATTTCATACTATTTCGTCTTCTGGATAAGCTCTGCAAAAGGAGCAGTCTTCCTTTTCCACTTTTTCTATTTCATTATCTAACAGATTTTCTATTATTGTCAGCGAAATGAATAAACTAATTCAAATTAACACGAGACCACATAACAACGGCACGATATTGTTTCAAAACATCTTCAAACTTTGTGTATTCTCCACCTTGAAGTTTCATAGCAGCATATTGTAAAATATAATTTGAATCTTGTAGTATAAGCCGCTTTGGCTTTAAGAGGCGCGCCACTATGTTACACGGCCTCCTTTTTCTGTGTCTCTCAGCGAGATAAAAATTCGTCATAAATCGATAATTGGTCTGTTGATATAGAGACGATTACGGTTGTTTCCTTGTTAAAGAGGGAAATCTGCGCTTCTTCATTTCGCGCGCTATTTTTTTCGCTTTTTTCCTTGCCCGTTGTTTATACCGCGAAAGGGGAAGTGATTGATGTAGTGATAACGGGAAAAATTCTACAATAATTGAAAAATCGGAAAACAGACGCTAAATATTGCTCCTGCTGACGAATGTTATAACATACAAGCCTTTTGTTCCCAATTCTCCTCTATGACACTCGTTATCTATTTTTGGAATTCAGGAAGAAGCATCACGCCATCCTTCGTTCTTTACTATCAAGACGGAAACACTATCCATGTTGATAACGCAGCCATCAATGTGAGTAACACCGGAAGCAGCTTTATTTATGGTGACCTGTTGAATCGCATGCAAATAAAACGGAAGCTTCATTCAGGTTTGAGAGATTAGTTGGACGGCAATTCAACGATCAGGTCGTCATGGAAAACAGGAGGAAACGATCTTTCGAGGCCTACGTGAAACCGATCCTTCTTACACTGTATCAATATTGTACCATTTGAACACGTAAAATATAAGGGGGAAAGGCATGATAAAAATTGGAGATAGCTACATTGCACCAGAAAATGTGGCAGCTGAGCTGCCGAAGAAAATGAAGTAGTATGCAGAGGTAGATAAAACTGTGGTTTTGCAAAAATTCGTTGCAATATTTCAGGACCATTTTGGAGGCGATAAAGTCCAAGACGCTGTGATTAGATAAAAGTGCAGAAACTCGAAGCAACCATGAGACTTCTTTTCCATGAATGATATTTATTATTGTCTGAGAATTTATTCGATCACAACTATAGGCTAT
The DNA here is from genome assembly GCA_002287525.1 of Diploscapter pachys. Lineage (NCBI taxonomy): Eukaryota > Metazoa > Nematoda > Chromadorea > Rhabditida > Rhabditidae > Diploscapter > Diploscapter pachys. Next base: position 7,220 of record LIAE01007288.1, read on the forward strand.
CAGTGTTTATAAATATCGAAGATTATAATAAAGTATTGAGATTTATGATTTATTTACCTGTATATTCTTCCGTAGTGGTCCTTAGTCGAGTATACACTTTTTAAATATAGTTGTTATCAGAAAAATCGTAAGAGATTAAAATTCTGATGACACACTAGTTGTTATCACAGGAAATGAAAGAGTTAAAAATTCTGATGACGCTAGTTGTTATATCACCACTACGTCGCATGATTCCCCTTCTCACCTTTTCCCGTTTTTCTGTGGTGGTATTTTTTGTTAAAAAGTTCATGCTAAAAGACTAAAAAATATCACCACTGATAAATTTGATTTATTCGTTCATTTTATGAGCAATTTTGTTTGAACTCAATTTATCGGCGCCATCGAGAATAGTGCAGCACTTTCGCAATACTACAACACAAACCTTATTGTTAACCAGGTTCACGCAATCAGAAAGTGCATTTTTATGCAATCATAGTTTTGCAGAATTTTCATCTTTCGCGAAATAAAATGGTTTTGTTGGTTTTTTAATCTTGAAGAGATTCTTTTCTAAAATCCAACTTATTTTATTCGATTACTCATTTTCTTTCCCTGTTCTAAATGCGCTTTCAGCTTCACAGAAGTAATGGTGTAAATTGCAGTCAGCTATATAAGATTCTTCATCTAATGCTTTTATAACATTCTATTTTCTGAAGATTTACACTGTTTATGATTCCTCACTTATTATATAATATAACATGCTCTTTCCATAATATTTCGTCTTTATTTTCATTCTATCTCTATCTCTAAAAGTAAATTGAATGTATCCTATATTTCAAGATATAAATTAATGTGAGTTAATGTGACGAGTTGATATTTAGAGATCATATTGGAAAAGTGGGGGATAGTGTTAGGATTGATATGGAAGGTACAGAAATGCAAGAATTTTCAAGAACAACTCAAAGTGCTGAAAATGGAATAACTCCACAAAGCGAATCACATGAAAAGTAATCCGAACTCGTTATGATTTATCATTTATCGAATAGGCATGCGTTGATTTATGTATAATTTTAGCGAAGCTAGTCAGCCTCTTATATCAAATAATCCGAGTTCTAACAATACTGTACCGAATAAAAATTCAGCGAGTTCAATGAAGTAAATTTAAATTTATTATAAAAATCGGGAATTTTTAGAGAAGGAATAATAGATTTGCAATAAAAAGTAACGTAATTCAATTGACGCACGATATTTAGATTGACATTGGAATTATGCAATGAAAGATCCAGCATAGAACGCGCTAATAATGGGAGTCAATTGGTATTTCGCTTCATCTATGAAAAGAATCCAGATCCAGATTCAGAGTAATAATTTATATCTCCTTTCTACTCATTATTTTTTCAAAGATATATAATATTACGTTTAGCACTAAAGATCCAGAGGAATGTATCACTTGGGATAATTTGCTGAAATTGGTAAGCCTGAGAATATACAAATATCCAATGAATGCTTGAACAATTTCCAGAGAAATCGAAATGATTTGGAAGTGATTAAACACCCATACATTCTAAATTATCTGAATGAACATCTGAAGCGTTACGTTATCATTCATACTATCCATGCTATCTGTAAGTTATTGTAATTTTTAAGTAACCAGTATAGTTTAAACGTGAATTTCAGTATATATTACTTTCCTAGCCATATTTCTCTGGCACGTTTTCTTGAAAACGAATATCAATGGTTGGCTGATTACAATATTAGCGAGTTCTCTCATATTACTTTGGCTTTTCGACGTAGAATTTATAGCTTTGATGAATATTCATTTTTTGAAGAATTTTAGCTGATAAGTATAACAGCAAATAGAGCAATCTTTTCACAATGCTCATTTTGGTCCGTCTTGATGTTCTTCATCAAATTTTTGGCGTACGCAGGATCATTGACCTATGTCTGGGCACCGAAATATCATCGTTTGAATGACTTTCCTCAGTTGAAGGTAATTTCGCCTTTACACCTTTTTATCACTTATTGTTAGATGCGAGGCAAATTAATGATATTTTAACTAAGTTATCATTAATTTAAAAAAAGATGGGCTAAATCAACGCAATTTTCCCTTTTAAATTCAACTTTATCAAACACACTGATTTTAGAATTTTATCGTTTGGATGTTGCCGATATTAGTCGTTTTCCTTATATGGATCATATATCTCGAGATATTGCGAAAATCTTGTGTGGGAATTTATGTCTTCATGCTGTGGAAAATTATTTGCGGTTTCGTAAAGGTAATTTCTTGCTAAAATATATGAATCTGGAATTAAACGGACTAAACTATATTCCCAGGCAAAAGGCAACTAGCCAGTACTGGTCAGTGATTCCCAAATTAATGAAATTCTGGCCAGTACGAGGATGTTTACTGGTCCACGCTTTTCTCCTTTCCAAAAATCTTCTTCTATGAGAGGGAAAAGGAAGAATGCGTAAAAATGTGTGGAAGAAAGAGGACTTTGTCTATTTTATTTAGTAGCATTTTTGGAAAAAGGAGAATAGCGTGTGGTCAGTTCAGGGGTATGCGAAAGTCAATATTCTGAAAAATCGAAACCGAACTGATTTTTCTTATTCTTAAAACAAAAATTCCGAAACCGGAAGTTTGATATAAATTTTCTTCGACGCTAAAATTAAAACCCAAAACTTTGATCATGAATTTTCGAAATCAAAAACGAAACTTTCACACATCCTCGGATCAGTTGCCTTTTTCTTGGGTTTGTAGCACAACTGTATGACACATTTTGCAGATTGCGTTTATTTGGATTCCAACCCTATTCGCATTTTCATTCTTATTTCAAATGCTAATGCATAACTCTGGGAAAGGAGCATGGATTAAAATGAATAATAACGTCAGTCTATTTTTGAATTATATAAATTATAAATATTTTAGGGTACAAATTCCATCAATGAAACCGATATTACGAACAATACAAGCAGTGATAACAGTACATCGGACTGGTATATAATTTTTAATGCGATGGTAAAAACTTCGTCAATGATGATAGGAGATTTAGGGGCCGACGATATTCTAGGTAATTCTTCTTAAGGTTATTGTTTAAAATCGAATTTATTTAAGAATCACAAAATGGGACTCTAAGCTTCCTGCTTCTGTTATTCGAAGTTGTTGGAACCATTCTGCTTCTAAATCTCGTGGTATCCTTTCAAAAACTAAAACAATATAATTTATAAAAGTGTATCTGAGTATGTTATGATATTCTACAGATAGGATCATACATTCTTTTCACAAAAATGTTCTCGACTTGTCATTCTTCAACTTTTAATTTCACTACTCATAAACTTACCATATAAGATGAGTAATATGAATGAGGATTATTTTATTAAAAATATATCAAATAATTTTGTAGATATCAGTAGCTGTGGGTGACGTAGACGAGCTGCGTAAAACTTCTGAGGATGAATTGCTAAAGGAAAAAGTAAGAATGAAATGCATTCTAAAGATTATTTGTTTCTTTTCAGTTGGATTTCGTAATTGTAGTTTTATTATTGCTGGAATCACCAAGAAAGATCTGTAAGAAAATAGTTCAAAAGTGCTGCAAAGATAAGATATATCGCAGAATTGCATCAGGGGTGAGTATTCGTTTCCTCTCATGATAGCTTACGAACACCTTCCCCTGTACTACCCCTCAAAGAGCGTAGCAAATTCTTTCAGAAAGGACGAACAAATAACAAATTGATGATATATAAAGATGGAGGATGTCACAGTGAATGTGAGAAATACAAGGCTGCCTACTTCCCAAAATTCGAACCAGGTATTTTTAGAGCATTTATTCTTATCTTTTTATTATTCATTCTTCTCTATCAATTCGTTTTGTGTATATCAAAATGTTCCATAATTACTTGCCACTATTCAAACCGTTATATTTCAAATACTCTAGATTAATATAAGATAAATTTGATAATTTTGAAATCTCCGTATCAAAATTAGTATCCATGCTGAATTTTATGAAATTTGAATATATTATTTTGAAGATACGTATCATCTTCTCCAAACATACTATCGCAGACTTTACAAAGAGAAAAGCTCAATATTTTAACTAAAGCAGGTGGTTGAAATAGTGAGAAGAAGTTTGTGAAATATGAATGCTTGTTAATAGGCCTAGGGAATCAATATAAACCAAAATTTTAGTTATTTCGAACAATCCCTATGCCGTTAGGCTTCAGAATCTAACGATGGCCAATATTCTTGATAATCAATAAGTTACGACGAGAAATGAGTCTCTTATCAGTTATAAGAATGTAGTCGTGATAAAATGAAATTTTTCTGATAATATACTGATACATAGCTTCAAAAATATACCTTATTTATGACATTTATGATTATTTGGAAAGCTCAACACATAACGATTTGAAATGAGTGGCGGGTACTTATGGAACACCCTGTATTAGCATATAATTTAAATGTGTTTAGGCAATGAGCCACGTCCAGTAACTTTAACCAACTCAGGCAACAACAACGACGGTAATAACAGCAGCACTAGCTCTGTTCAAATTATTAGCACTCAGGTATATTTCAAGAGCAAACTTCCTATATTAGAATTCGTACAAGTATATAATGTTACTGTTTCAGAGCCATGATATTATAATAATAAATCTAAGTCGCGATCAAGGTTCAGTTTCTCCAGGTAAAAAAACAATTTAAATAAGTACATATTTTGAATAACAAATATCAGTTTTTAGAAAACAATAGGAAGCTTTTATTCAAAAAATTCGCTGCTCACTTGCTCGAGCTCGAAAATACTGAACCAGGAATTCCAGAATATAAACCTGATCAAGCGAATAATCAGACTGCAAACCAAAATGTAAATATTTGTCAAATTAATTTCTATAATTTTAATTTTCAAACTTTTTTTTACATTGCATAAAAAATAATATCTAAAACAATATCTTTTAATTTCAATTATTTAGATTTTTAAATTGTATATTTAGAAATTATCACGGTGCGATAAGTTCAAACAATGGCTAATAAATCGTATAATTGGAATAGATATGCGACTGTTATGGGATCTCTATCACTAGGTTGAGATAAACTGACGAATATATGAACGTCTTTTTCATATTCATATAGCTTTATTATATGTTTTTTTTCGATTTCCCGATATTTTATGCAATATTTCTCAATTGGTCCAAGCTTTAGTCATATTTAGACTCGATGAATATTCAACAAAATGATAAGCTTATTTCATTAAACTGCCGTTATTTCCTCTCATGTTTGTTTAGTCAAACTACTTACAGACTTGGGGCTTTTCAAACACAACCGCGGTTGCCTCTCTTTGCGATTGTGGTTGTGAAAGTCGACCGTGTATGCGGTTCGGTTGAGGCTGCAAAATTAAAAAGGCAAAAAAGTTCCAAGTCTGACTAAGTTAGGGAATGATTTAAATACAATAATCTCACCTTACCTAATTGCATATCTCACCCTCGATCCTTATAAATACCTCACTCTATCATTCAATAAACGTTTTCGTTCGCATCTTAGCCTACCTTCTAAGCCTCTACACAGTACACACTCGTCTACATCGTTGTGGAACTGCAGTATTCAACTGACTACTTATGTTATAGACCGATTATGTACCAGAACTCGAAATATTCTTTTATAACTCACATTAGTTAATTCTGCTATTTTACTAATTGCGTGCATGTATCGCTTGTTATAGTCTCGCATCAATAAATTACACCGAATTTTAAATTGCCATAAACACTTTTAGTAGTTGAACATCTCATTTCCGAAATTGATCTTGTGTTTGAGACGAAGATAGGCTTTCAGTTACCCAGGTTAAGCTATTAAAAAACGCTTGTATACTAGTAAATAGTAGCAACAAACAAAATATCTAGATTGACTAAGCATATCAAAATGTTCTGAACTAGAAGTTGGAATTTGATATCTGTTTCGAACAAGAATATTCCGATCTTGAACAATTTGTTCTGATTGAATGCCCGTAGTCATCAATATTTCAAGGCGACGTCTGAAATGAGCTGGCATAATTTTCAAATTTAAGAGAGTATTTGTAAGATCCGAACAGCTGTCCGAAATTAGCAAAATCACCAAAATCACAATTTTAAACTAGCATATCTCCGCCCACTTGTGGGAGTGAGACCTTATCTCTACGCTTTTTTGATTAGAATCCATAGGGGTATCCACCTCTATGATCAAATCATGACTTGAGAAACTTTTTCCCAAATGCGAACTCTTTGATGACTGTTCGGATCTTACAAATACTTGTTCTTAAAGATTTGATTATGAGCAGGGCATCTACTTATTATTGGCGCAAATTATCTTTCGATTTCTTGAATCGCTATCGTGGGGATTGCACTTACCAATTTCATTCCTAATTAGTGCTCCTTCAGGTTAAAAGATTATAGTTAATTTCTTCAAAAAATTTCTCGTTGCTAAAGTATGCTTTTTCAAATACTTTTTTATTTTAGGCTCGACAACAACTCGAAAAACTTGAACTGACAGGCGACGACATCAAAAGACTCATCGATGCAAATGACGATGGGCAGAAATGATTGATATTATGTTGATTGTCATTAAATTATGCTTCTGTATGCTTATTTAAAATCTTTTCTTTGAAAATGAATAAAGTCTATATTATTATCAAGGCATTTTCAAGATTAAAGGAACACGTTGAGCACGAACAGTTGACTTTTTGCCTCGCAAACTCGACTCTTCCCTGTCGAAAAAGACTCAAAAACGATGTGTAATGCATTTTTTCGTTCCTATACTCAGAATCGATCATTAATTTCAAATGGCTGCTTTGTGCAAATCACGTTGCATCATTCTTTTTGCGAATTATTTTGTTATAAAATAAAAGTAACTCAAGTCACGTAATAGTATACTAATTTCACCGTTTCTGATGACATTGAAATAAGGGTTTGGCAAAATTGTTATCTCGAAATCTTCGAACTTCACAATCGTACGTCTTTATCCTAAAAAATCTTATTAACCACAATACTCGTTAAGAATAATTAAATTTCAGGCATTTCTATTACTTTTGATATACAATATCTTCGTCGTTTCTGCCAAATGAAAGACGAAACATCGAATTTAGCACTAGAAGAAATCTCTCAGTGAGTTTTTGGCGTTTATGTTATTTTATGTCTCTTACAGTTCACAGAATTTTATCCTAAAATTTCAGAAAAAATATTTTTTAAAAATTGAGAAATGAGAAACAACTAATACATTGCATAAGCGAATCTATGATCACTTCTTTGTAATTTTTAATTGAATTTCAGAGTAACCAATTCAAGATTTTAACATTTAAATTTCAGAACTCAAAGCGACGAAAAGATCACTCGACAAGCACTAGGCAGAAATGCGACATTGGGCGATTTCTACGATGCAACACGCGACGTTTTCTGTCCTCGGAATCTGTTTAGCGACGAGTTGCCAGAGAGTTCCGTCCGAATTACTCCCAAGAAAACAATTCGCTGCCACTATGAAATTGAGGGCTCGACCAATGAAAAATGCACCAACCTAGGTATCGGTAATGAGCTCAAAGTAAGTAGGAAATTTGAGCTTATTCGAAAGGTTGCACTTTTTTTTTCGAAACGGGAATGCATGCACTTCAACTTGACTTAGAATTTGTTAAAATAAAAACTTCGACTTCGGTTTCGATTTCGAAAATTTTCAAATCCAAACTTCGTGCAGCCCTGCTTTGAAACGATGATAATTGGATCTTGTTTAAAAAGACATGCAATCATACAACTTTTCGGACAGACAAAATTTTTTTCTTTTCATATTCATACACATCTATAGCAAAATTTAGATCAGTGTACTAACTGGATTAGTCAATTTTAAAGGCCACGAGGAATTTCTCAAATCGAACAACCAGACGAATCGGGAAGTTAGCGCCACACTTGTGTGCAAGATTACTACGAAGGCTAGTGATTAATATTTACTACCATCATCATTTATCATTTAAAAAATCCAACGAAGTAGTTACTATTAAGTTTTCTAAACTGAACTATCTACAAAATTCACAATTTGAATGCTCCGAAGTGTGCATCGGTCGTTCCACGGCTTGCTGACTTATTATGCTGAAAATAACACTATTTTATTTCTTATTTATGCTCAAATCTTGTCTAACAGATTCTGAAATAGTCCATTTCGTACTAATTCTCCAAAAAAATACGTACCTAATTTCAGTATGAATCCATCAAAAGAATAGACAACGCCAATGTGACCACACTGATATCGGAAGATGCAATCAAAAACACTCTAAATGCAACCCATGTAGTGGTTGCCATACAGTGGGGTGCGATCGTGTTGGCCACACTCAAATGCACCAACGTAAAGAACGAGGACAAGAAAGAACTGTCAGCCGGGCTTGAGGTAATTTCAGATCTTATTATGTAGGGGGATTTTGTCATCTTTCTGAATCAAATATATCGATTGAAAAGACATACCAGATAGCGCTGAACGAAATTCCGTTCCCGGAATTTTTTGGGCGTTTTCGTTTTCAGGTTAACTAAATTATTTTCGTTCAGCTCTCCTGCTAACAAATACAGAGTTTAAGATAGAAATTTTAGGGTAAACTATCGGCATTGGAAATAGCTACAAGTGATGAAGCGAAAGCAGATCTGGCCTGGAGAAATACTAAACTGAGTGAAAATTACCACTATCATTTCGAATTCTACATTGACTCGTTGTTGAAAGGCGAGAAAGTGCCGCAAAATATCGAAGAAGCAAAAAGCTTCATGTCGAAGTTGCCAGGTCTGATCGAGGAATCGGATTCGGGCAAAGGAGTCCCGATCTGGTATGAGTTGCTGCCGATCTCGTCATTCAAGCACTGCCTCGGATCTGTTGATTCTATCAACCGCATCAGCAGATCGATAGAAAACGATGTACTCGAAGACGTCGTCCGCATATATGAGGAAATGGACCAGAATCTACGTGATCTGAGAGACCTCAAAGATGATCTGCATGAATTCTCCTTCTGTACCACCTCTAACGAATCGCAATCCATCGACAATGATCTGACTATGATACAGAAATCACAAATGAAGATGAAGAAACAATTGGGCGAGACTATCGTAAACATTCGGTCGGGCAAGTCAGATATTACTAAGCTCAACGAAGTCATCGAAGATTACTCCGAATCAAAAATAAAGCGCTCGTGTATCGAAGAAATAATTCTGAGATATAGGCCAGTTTGTGATAAAATCAAATACGTTAAGCATTTGCAAGAGAACGGAGTTCATTACATCGGCGAAGGCAAAGTACTCGAAAATGAACGATCTACACACAGTCAGGGAGAGTGCTACGTCTTCTTCTGCCAATGGACTAACCCTCAGGGTTTGAAGTGCAACCGTCGCTACTTCGATACACTAATCAATCGCAAGTCCCTGTCGTGTTTCCTTGTCGACGTCGATATTCATCGAGAAATTCAAAATGAAGAGTACGAAAATGTTCCTTCGGGAAATCGAATTTGCTATTTCAAAAATAGGTCGTACATCTTAACAGACTGTGCTTGCTCTTGCAGAATCTTAAATTTTATTCGAATTTTTCTCGCAAGGTTCAAAAGGACGCTCGCCACTGACCATTTGCTAGGGTCGAACCACGCTCACCTTTAGGGGCATTCCTCTCGGCTGGCTGGGCGGATCACTTTGGGTCTTGTGCTACCACCGAACCAGCCAGCTTCTTCTTTTTTCTTGGCATTTTTTTTGTCTTTTTGCCAACTTGTTAGTAGAAAATAAATAATTTCGTAAATTATTTCCTTCTATCAACTGTGCAATTGATTAGCTGTTTCCCTTGTTCCGAATTAACCGCATTCCTTCCTGCCTTCCCATTTTTTCCTCGCTTGTCTCTTCTCGTACCTTCTTTCCAACTAACAGACCAACTTTTCCCCTTTATCGGCTCAGGCAAGATAGTCTCTTTGGGTTGAACTTTAGACCTTTCGATTCTGTTACATTCCTTTTCGTGCCGCGTTTCTGTTTTCGCAGTTCACTCATTTCACTTCACGATCTCTTGCTTCACTTCCAGTCAAGCCCAAGGATAGCATTATCTTGGTTCGCCGCGGTATAGTGCTGTTGATTCTGCCAAACTGTCCAATTCGAATGATGAACGAGATGGAAGCGAAGAAATCGAAAAGGAAAGATTTGAGCTTGAACGACGCATAGACAGCACATTGCATTATAGACTTATTATTTTTCTTTTAGAAAACTAAAGGCGCCGGATATGTAATTTGAAATAACTTACGAATTTGAACAATGAGGAATTATGGCAATTACTATATGACGAAGTGTCTTTTCTACACTATTTCTTTCAAATTTTATCCACTTGTTTATATCTAGCTATAGAACTCCGTCATCTGCCGCTTCGTCATTTAGTAATTGCCAGAATTATTAATTTCATAAATAATAATAAATGTACCTACATTTGTTTCTTGAAAAGAATGAAGAAAAAAGTTTGCGAAGGCGAGTATTAAATATTTAAAAATACATCCTGTCATAATAGGAACATAATCGATATCTCAGAAATGCAAAACTGAAATAGGTGTGTAATCACGTATGGTTTAGTGAAGCCGCTGCTACAGTAACCCCAATTCATTTTTATTTTTATCGAAATTAAAATAAAAATTGTTACGAATTTCAAAATGACCAAATTCTTTTCAAAGTTTCTTTTCACTACATCATGTTAGGTTCAACCTTGAATTATCCCATCATGTTTCCAACTAATTTATTTATGCCAACATTAACGGATCTGACGAATGTTATACGGCTTACGTTCCGATTTTCATGCCCGCCACTAATTAGCCTTTTTAACTTCAATCTTTTGTCTCGTCATGCATTAAATTGGATTTTTCTTCCGATCGAATACCTAGAAAATATTTAATCAATTTCGAAAAAAAAACCTGATTGAGTCCTCTTTCTTTCGTGAAGTATATATCAGACGGTACACTCCCTATTGAGAACTGACCAACTCGGAACAATCCGATTCGGAACTTTTTGTGAGTAGGCGTTCCTGAGTGAGCTAACAAAATAGTTCCGAATTGGTCAGTTCCCAATAGGGGGTGTGCCGATCAGGCTATGGGTTTAAATTAAAATTGAATTTTGAATGCCGAGATCAAAATTATTCTCCAAAATATTATGGTGAATCTGAAATCGTAATGAGTTCCGAAAATCATCGGAATTCCGATCAATAATCATTGATATAGTTCAGATTTATCTGCGACATAAACTTTGACCGATTGAATAGCTCGTTTATGATAAAGGCAGTATCTTCTCTGATTTGCAGATGCAGATGGACAATCCGGTCTTCTTTCTCAGATTGTCTGTCATTGCTGTCCTTTGCCTTCCTTCCTCTTTCCGACGATTCTGATTCTGATGATAAAAAGAAGGATAGAAAGACTGTCTGCCTAATGGATAATCCTTCGGTAAGACGACGTATCCATATAAGTAGTCGACAAGAGAGAATTCTGCCAGGCCGTGCCCATCAATTAGAAGCGAATAAATATCGCCATTCTCCTGAGTTAGCCTGTCATGACAGTTTTTATATCTAACAATTAGCAATTCCTTCATTTTATGTTTTACCGTATTTTATCTTTCTGAAATTTTACTGTGATTGAATCCTTTACATCAGATAAACTATGACTACAACCTGTTAGTTCATTATTGCATAATCCTCAATTAGTGATAGATACCATTTCTATTTCAAATCCTTTATAATTGTAACGTATTTTAGCAGACATGTCTGGCTTATTCATTCACGTTTTAATGGCTCTGTCATTTGTTGATTTTTCGCTGGGATGTGCAAGAACTGTCAGCTCCGATGGAATAGTCATTACAACTACAGTCGAGCCGAGTACTGTCGCCGAGGAAACCACGGCCACAACAGCTCTGGCTGCATCTTCTACAGCGCAGACAACCGAAGGTTCAACCACAATAGGAACCACACAATCAACTACCATGTCAAGCACTACTGTGTCCACCACAACTTCTACGTCCACTACAACTGCTGCGCCTGGTACGTCTAATTTTTAAAGAAAAAATCAAACTATTCTTTTTTTATTACTAAAAAATCTTTTGAGGAATCATAATAGTCGGTAAATTGAAAACTTGTCGCCATGTTTATATTTGAAAATGTTCAAAGTCCGCGTATAAATTTGTACAAGACTTCTTGAAGATATAAAAAAAAACCTCACGCTTTCAAAGAAGGTTTAGAGAAATGAATAAAGTCGGCAATCCTAAATTTCACTTTTCAGAAATCTGCGAAGGCGATTGTATGCCTCTAACAACTGTTGACACGGATTTTACGGAATTTGGTGGACCGGGAGACTGTTGCTTCGGTACGAATAGATTGATTTTTTCATAAAGTAAATAAATAATGAGCGATGAAAAATGATCAGTGGAAAATGGAATTACGATTCTTCTTTTCTGAAATTTAGAAAAATTTCCGCTCCTATTTTATTATTTTGCCCATAACTTGGGAGATGTAAAGTGACGCACGATTAGAAATATGGGGAAATAGCACGCGAAATAGAGATTGACCTAAAATGATCCTTTGTCTCCCTATTTTCGACCTCCCAGATTCGGATTCTTCAATATCATTTTAGATTTTTAATCACTCTCGTAACTCATGGAATCTTTTTCAGGTTATCGAATGAGCATGTTGACTTTGACCGAGCCGATCATCATGGACACGTCGGCAGATGGTACTTGCTCTTTCTCATATAATTGCGCTGATACTTTCGAGTACAAAATGTCCATTGGACAGAATCAAGGAATGCCCAAATCCTGTACTATTTTTGCCGATCTGCCTTTCGCTCCTTTCCTCACGAATGTCGCCTGCGACCGTCCAAACATGCGGTTTGTTGCAGCAGATGCACCCACGGTCTCATATTATGCTTATGCCTGTCTCAACATTCCTCCAGGAGTCGAGCAAGACCCCTTGTGCCCATAGAGTACGATATTTTTCATGTAAAGATTTGTTTGTTAAAACATAAGAGGCATTTAGATTAGTATTAGTTTTAGCTTTGCGTCATTCTATAAGTTTCGTAAAAAAGCCTGAATCGAAGTAAAACTAGCAGATTTATAAGCGAATCAAATTAAATTATCCAAAATATCTGTATTCTAGGAGAGATCAATAGGATCAGTTTCGAAAGTTATTGTTTCATTCTTCTGTTCCAGAATAATTCTAAAAATCTTTATGCGTCCAGACTTTTTGCACATCCCATATTATTTATTTGTTATTGCTAATAATCGAATCAAATGATTTCATAGAAAATTTTATTCATAAATTTCTGATTTAGTTTTCAGGTTCAATAGATTATAATTTTATCAGCAAATTAAATAAATAGATCAAATTAGTATGACAGTTTAAAATGTTATATGATAAAACGCATTATTAATGGAAGAATGAACAATATTGTTTGGCCTTCACATTATGTCGGAAAGAAATTAGTCATAATTTCTCACACTGAATAATCATGCAAATCGGGATAAAATGTCATTACATAATCTTTTTTTTAATATTTATGACTATCTCAAATATTTAACTCTGGTGAATTTATCAGTTTAAAGTAAGAAAAATGTCAGTTATTTGCATGATTTGGAAAATAAAGACCAAAGAAGCACGCAGTATTATTTGAAAATTTGCATTGATAAATTAGGAAATTCCGTTTATGAAGTTGTGGATGCTACTTTTTCAGCTTATTTCAAAGAGGTTGAGTCTTGATGATGGTTTTAAATCCGAACTGATGGTGATCTTTGATATTGATAATGAAGGTTATGTGGAATATTTTAGAAGATGTGGCTATTTCTACGCTAAATTAAACGTGTTCTGTTCGCGTTACATTTTGATGTTTCATATTCTCTTTGGCCATTTTACAGACGTTTGAGGTTTTCGACTTTTGGCCATTTGGATTTTGCATAACTTCATGGCTTTTCAACCTCGAAATAGGGTAATTTTAGGAAATGTTAGAGTGGAAAAACTATCTGAACACGATTTCGTGAAGGGCGAGAGACAGTGAAATAGCATAAGATCCAAATTGTCTATTATTATTTCGCAAAAATATTCATCCATACCTCTGCTTCCAAATTTGTGCATAATCATCAGGTCTATCGTATTTAATGCTGGATTCATAAATTTTGACGATAGCAGATTCAGGCAAGCCTATTATATAGTGCGAGTGGTGTCTAAACGTTTGCTCGGCGAAAAAATGATTATATCCCAGCGGTTCGCTAATCGATCTTTGCAAGTAGTGATGAGGATCAAATAATATCCATTCATCAATGTCCAAATCCATATAATATAGAGTCTAAATAAAATATTTAATCCAAAACTTTTAGAATATGTTTAGAGAGGCCAAATGGTTTTTCAAAATAGGTTGAACTGGGTAAATTTGATGTCAGTATGATGGCCGAGATCGATACGAACTCAAAACTTTTTTTAGATTTTCAAAAACGGTCCACCCTATCAAAAGTTATGTGCATTTGAATTCCAGCATCGTTCATGCTTTCAGAAGACCTTTTTTCGAAAAATCAACGATGCCATCATTTCGGGCGCATTTTATTACCCTAATCAGTGTCTTGGCTTCATGAAATGATCGACTAATTAACGGGATAATTGACGATAATTGAAACGGCGGAAAATTTCATGAGTTCTTTCTCTCCCTCGAAAGGGGGAGACTTGGCCCCTCTAAATATATTTATTTCAAAATATGAATGAATGACCATAATCATTCTAGCGAAACGGTCCATGAATCCAGTTGCCGAATGATGATAAGGCATCTTGATTCGAATATTCTAAAATGAAGAGTCAGCTCTATTATTGAAGAACGATCATTTGAAATGGAATAAATGATGGGCAATTTTGAAGATAAAAATATGCATTACGTATTTTTAAATTTTTCGTCAAATTATTTTTTGAATCAACGAAATGTCGTAAGTTCTGCTACAAAAATGCGAAAATTTCCTCGCATCAAAATGATGTCTATTATTCTTTTCGAGTAATCGTTTTTCGACAATATTTTTCATCGATGATATTTTATACTCTATATCATTATGGTTTAGAACAACATTCGAGATATTTAGATCATAATAATAACTAATGGTTAATACCTTATTGTTCGCGATTTCTCGATGAAATTTCACATAATTTTGTCTCGTTTGGCGGGTTGGTCCTAAATGAATGTGGGTGACATAAAAATAAAAACTGTTAAAATCGAATAGAACTAAACTCACGAAATTTATTCTTCAGACGCTTCATGAAGCTAATATTTTTATTTTGTTCTGAAAATAATATTGAGTAGAACATTTCATAAACTTTTCTGAGTCTAAGAATATACATAAGTTGAAGACTTTGAATAAGCTCTAACCATGATAATTATTCGTCGGATCGAATACTGTAGCTTCGAATTCTAATGTATTACTAAAATTCATCCAGAGGGGATATCGAGTTGGAAAATCTATCTTCTGTCGCTGACTTAGAGCCCATTTTAATTGATCAGCACTAATTATACCCTAAATTAAATCCGTAATGTGGAAATTGGGTTTCTGAACCAAATCGAGATATTCTATGAGAGTAGATGAAGCCATTCTGGAGAGGAATTGGTCGATATACTGCATCGCACTCGTCCAGGAATGAAGCACGATTTCTTCCTGCCTTGGTTCTGAATTACGATTATAAGGTTTATAAAATTTCGAAGAAAAGTTCAGCTTTCGAAATCAAACCTACCAATTTTTGATTTAATTAGTTTATTCAGAACTTCTTTGCCCACTAGATAATCTTTCGAAGTATCATTTATAAAATGTTCGGAATTATCTTGATTAGCTCTATAGCACCAGATTCGCATGATATATTTGAAATCTCGCTTAGGAATCGAACTATGATGTAGAAAATCTTCGATCCCATGCTGAATACACAATTTCAGTAAATAGCAGTCATCCCATTTCTGAAAATTCTTTCTACTTGAAACTGAATTATGAGTAGTGTACACTGATTTCTTATTATACCATACCGATCCATATTCTTCAGCCAATTCCTGGTCGACCATGTTTCCACTCTCGTACATTTTGATTTCTACCCTGATTGGCCTCTGCAATTTCTCTCTGACTGGACTTCTTCGTCCAGTCGCCAAAGCATGTGTTCGCCTGTTGATTTTCGCTGTTTGAGCCAAACTTCGCAAAGGCAGATCATTGTAGATCAGCCACACCAATTCTACTGGGAGCTTGTCAAACATCCTGATTTTTTACGATTTTATCATGGATAAAAATAATAGCCATACGAACGAAGAAAATAATACGATTAAGAATTTGAAGTTAATGGTAAAATTTACGAAAAACTTACTTAGAAAAATAATTCAATTTTCAGAAAGAAAACATAAACATTTCTCTATTCATCAGTCTTTCATTTTTCGGGTATAAACTTACTTCGACTCAAAAATAACGAAAATTATCTGACTCATAGTTTGAGAAGGAGAAAAGAGAAAATAGCAGCCCTTCAGAAAGATGGAAATTGAACAGAAGGAAATCGAAAGTGGTCAAAGAGTAAAAGAGCGTTATTTCGCAATTCCGAGAATAACAATAGAAAAATGATAATTGTTATGAAATAATAGCTCGCAAATAATTCACTAAGGACATGATGATCTAATGTAAATTAATTTTGTTTTATATTAAATTTTCTGAAAAATACTAAAATATTTAGAAAGCGAAAAAAGCTAAAAAAAACAATTATTTGCACGATTCTAGCACATGTTCTATTTTACGTGATTTCAGACACACAACCATATTAACTTTCAAAATTTGCTCCATTTTGCACCATTTCACATTGGTAGTATATATGTATATCTTCAGTCGATTACTAATGGGTTTAACATGTATTATTTTAGTTTTGAGCTAAATAAATCATTTACTTTCATTTTCGATTAAATATTTCTGGTGAAATACAAAAGATTATCAGTTAATTGAAAAGCAGACCCGTGTTTGAGCTTTGAAAAGTCAAGGTTACTGTCAGACAATAGAGAATAGAGAAGAGCAATAGAAAGTGGAAAGGGCGGGATGAAATCGAATTGAATGTGAATGTTTGAGCGATTGAATGATTGAATTATCGCAAAAGGGCTGAAAATCTGAAGGCGCGTTTGGAATAATCAATAAGAGGATAAATAATACGAATAACTGAATATTGTTCATCGCTTCAGAAAATGGACAATTCATTTCTTAGATTTTTAAATTTTGTGAGAACAATCAGATCCAATCATATGTAGAAATTCAAGTATTTCGAGGAAAATTAGATAAAATCCACTTCTGAATACAACGAACAATCCCATCTCTAGCCATTCATCTAGCAAAAGGCGGCAAAACCAGAGAAAATACCCTCGTCAAATCAAAAATAAATTAGGTTAATTCAAAAGAAACTAATAAAACCCACGGAGAGCATTCTCTCGTAACTACGGAAACAAATATGGAAAGTGACTTTTACCGGTACTTTATGCATACAACTTTAGAGAACTGAATTCATTACGATTAATTCCTTTTCTTGCTCGTATAACGAGTAAGAGAAATCAAAACTCAGGGTCCGTTCAGATAGCTATCCGTTTCTTTTTTTAATTCATGAATTATGACATAGAGTGATCTGGATGAATTGGGCAATAATGTCCAGTTTAGTGATTTTTTAGGATCGTTGAGTTTGGGCCAATAAAATGGGTAAGTGCACATTTTCCATTTGAGCGAATATTTCTCTTCCATTTTTAAAGTAGGGGATATTGAAAAACGTGGAGAAAATTTGCACATCAATGAAAAAATGTACTAACCCCATTAGAATCGTTTAAAATGGAATTTTCAACAAATAGGTCGAGTTCGAAAGGAATTCAAATTATCGGGAAGAAGGGAAGGAATGAGTGAAAATGATCAATCGATCGATCGCTTGCAGCATTCCTCTCATTCAGTGAGCCAGAGCCGTGTCGATGAACCCCCTCTCAGGCGCCCTCTCGCGTTGCTCGTCGTATTTGGACGGACTGTAGCTGTGCTGCACGATCAGAACCAGGGGCTGAAAATGAAACAATTCATCTTTATTTGATTTTCTGTATTGGATAAGAATATTTATTTCATGATAGTGCAAAACTTTGATTTTTTTTTTCCAATTTTCACTTTCTCATTTATTCTGCATAAAGTTAGCAAGTTATTCTTCTTTGAAATTATTAGAATTTTCAACTATTGTTTAGTTTGATAACATTGGAAAAGTTTGAATAATTTAAAATCATCAATTGAAAAATCGAAGTTAAAAATCTCTTACATCGTCGCTGTTGTCCGGAAGAATCTTGGCTTCGAACAAGGAGAGCTCGTTCATCGAGGCCTCGAGCAGTTTGCCACCGAGACGACTGAAAATATAAATTCTAATAATGTATAACAACTCGAACACGAATGACCATGATTTCAATGTTTTTTACTCACTTCTGCATGAAGTAATGTATCGAGTGTTCGTTTAGGGTGAAGAGTTCATGCTTTCTGGCATCGTACCCAAGATTTACAAGTAAAATATCTAGCTATGACATGATATCAAAAAGTATGAACAGACCCTTATAATTCTTCATCCTCCAAAATCAACTTCAGACTAATTCGTTAAATTAAAAACAAATTTCAGTTTATCAAAACGCTCACATGTGCAGAATCTGGTCATTGGGAGTTATGCCAGTCTCCTTGTAAAGGGCGATCTTCACAGTGCCGATTGTGTCGGAGGAAGAGACCTGCAAAATCAGAATATTCTCCCAGAAAAGTTATTTTTCCTACTTTCATATCGAAGAGTCCCTGTTTGCGAGCTCTGCGAGTCGTCTTCGTCTTCGTTGTTTCGACTATCGGTTCATCCGTCTAAAACTCAAGAATTATTCCCAAACAGAATAAACTCTGAACGATGTTTCTTCGTCATTATTTAAGATGCGATGCAAATGACTTTACAATTTCAATCATTCGGCATATTGTTGCTCATGCTAATTACTATTTTATTACTTCGAAACCAAAACTGTCCCTACCAGATTCTGAATTTTGATGTATATCTTCTGGTTCTGGAAGATGTAGCGCTGCGTATCCACGTTCTCGAGGTACGAATCGAAGCAGTCGACACACGAACCCTCGATCGTTCCTGGAAGAATTAACTTTTCTCGGTAATTTCAGCTAAAAATTATTCACCTCCTTTGTTGATAACAATAGGAATGACAGGCAGCGGATTGTCAGTGAGACTCTGCCAATCGTCCACGAAATTGTTCCATTCCTCCTCGGTGAGTGGCACGACCTGGGCTGTCAGAGGCGGGGCAGTGCCTTGGGAATCCGTCTAAAAATAAACCATATAAAAGGAACAGACTTTATTTATCTCGACATGAAACAAATAGTATAGGGTGGTCTTTTATGTTTTTACATGCACTTATTTTCTTGAATACATTTCTTAATATAAAAAAAAAGATCAACAGAATGTAATTCTCCTAAGTGGGGAAAATCTGAAAATGTACGGTTTTACCCCTTTGCCTTTGATGAATAACTTGAGTTTTTGCTTATATTGATACTAACACTTCACCCCTTTTATGCCTCGGGTTACCCATGAAAGGCAAAGAGGTAAAACCATACATTTTCAGACTTCGCTCACTTAGAAGAATTGCATCCCGTTGATTGTTTTTTAAAAATATTTATTAAGAAGAAATGTATTCAAGAAAATAGGCGTACAAGTATAAAATATCACCGTGTATTAAGAAAAGTTTACTCCGTATCATAATCTTTTCTTGTCACTATTTAGCATAAATCTACGTAACCAAATAAAAAGAAAGCCTGAAAAATGTCTTACATTTGTTCCCTGAAGCGGCAAATATGGTCGACTATGTTGGCAGAGCAGACACTGCTGACAGATGGCTGGAACGGTCGAAACCGAGGTGCGCGATCTAAAAATATGCAAATTACCTATTGTTAATTTTTTAAAGTAAATAAATTAAGGTAGTATCAGTTATTGAAAACGAGCATTTGTTAATCATGAAAAATGTAAATAAAGTTGAAAAATGGAAACTGTTGCACTACGCAAAATAGTATTCATTTCAACTACCTGAACGCATTCCTCATTCTGTTGATGAATATGCTGCAGATGCCGAATCGATACTTCGTGCCGTATTCGCTCTCGGACACTTGTCGCTTTTCCAGCCTGAAATTTACACAAATCAAGAAAATTCTTTCTTCTTCTTCCAATTCCTTACATTCTGATGAGCTCCCCGTATTTCTTCTGCAATTGTTGCAGCGTTTCGATGAGATCTTTTTTGTTGTGATGAGCAACCTGCAAATTTATAAATGATTTCTTTTCCGTTTTCAGGTATTTTAGAAAGCTGACTGATTTTGAAAGCGTGAGTATTTGGTAAAGAAGAAATTGGTCAAAATTTCCTCAAAGTCGAATAATTTGTCATTTCTCCCCCAACCTGATCAGCCTCGTAGCAGGACTCGCACAGGTCGTCAGTGACTTTGACAATGAAGCACTTCTCGAAGTAACGCGACAACTCTTCCCATTCCTCGGGAGAAATGGCGTAACGAAACTGGTCCACGTTGATCGAGCCTAGAAATAAAATATCCATAATAAGCTAATTTTAAATAGGGCTGATGTATTTAGATTTCATCAAAAGAAGCTTAGATTTGTAGAAATGCTATGAAAGTACAGTGAAAAATTTCACCGACAACACAATTTTGTTTGTATTTTTAGACTTTATCTTTTGACAAGGAAGATGTTTATTTCTTTACCATGCGAACATCTCAATTCGCTGTTGAATTCGACCTCTTCTCCTCCTTCTGTCGAACTGCATGGGGAATCTAAAATTTAATTTTATTGAAGTTGAAAATTTTCGCCGATAACCCTAAAATTTTAAAGGATTTTTAGATAATAACGATCCTACCTGATCTCTTTTCATTCTCCTCCTCGCCCTCTGTTCCATCAGCCTGATCGGTTTGTCCATTCTTTTCGTCCTCTTCCTCAACGTCCATGTCCTCGCTACTCTGATGGTTCATCTTCGAGTTCACATTTCCATTTTCAG
The DNA here is from genome assembly GCA_002287525.1 of Diploscapter pachys. NCBI lineage: Eukaryota > Metazoa > Nematoda > Chromadorea > Rhabditida > Rhabditidae > Diploscapter > Diploscapter pachys. Next base: position 28,240 of record LIAE01007288.1, read on the forward strand.
TCGTTTCCACTCCATTCGTCTGCGGTTTGATATCGCAACTTTCTTCCTGGTTCATCGTCTCCTGGAGTTTCAATAATTCGTTATTCGTTCATTGCTTTTCATTCAATTTTGAAATTTCGAAAAACGTAACTTTTATCATTCATTAAGAAAAAATAAGAACAATCTCAAATAATGAAATTAGAGGCAATTTGCAAAAGTAGCCACTTTGAGCGAAATAGTGTGTGGAAGAAGTTCCCTTTTTCAGTGCTACTTCGTCAGGGGCTACTTTTACAAATGAGCAAGCTAGACTTGCACTCACTCACCTGATTAGTCCCATCGCAGCTGTCCTCACTGATAGTGGAGGAATTCATCTCGACATCGTCTGTCACTGACTCCGACTGCTCTCGATCAGTGCTCACAGGTGCGTCGTTCTGTTGCATCGAGCAAGAGTCCAGCAAATCTGTCATCACTTCAGAAACTGCCTGCTCGAGCTAAATACCAAATTCAAAGAAAGAAAAACTTTAAAGCTAGTTTGAAAAGAGCAATGTCTCAACTATACATTTGCAATTATAATTTTTTCGCCTTTCGTAAACCGCGCCTACTGTATTCCACCTCCAGTTTCTGACATGGTGGGATTCTATGCAGAAGCAGAGTGTAGAATACATGATGCATAGTTTTTTTCTAGAATGAGTAATGTTTACCTCAGCAGCCTGATGCCTAGTGGCATATCTGGTGGACCTCGAATGAGTGGGCGGAGGAGGATTTCGAATCGTTGTGGTCGCCTTCTTCCTGCCTCTGCCTCTGTTCGACGTCACTGCCTTCACCAGCACTGCTCCATTCCCGTTTGCCAATTTCTGATAATTTTAATTTAAACTCTCGAAAGAAGAATCAGAGGAAACGAAGATCAAGATTAAAATTTGAAATCGAAAGTTTTTGAAAGTTCTGACGAAAAATCACTCTATGACTTTGTCTTCAGTGAGTGATCGGGACTTGCACTCTCTAATTATATTTCTAGAAACTGAAAGAAAAACATCCTGATTAATCACGATAATGAATTGTCATTTTAGAATACTACATTTCAGAAGAAAAATTCAAACCTCAACGGCTCCGGGAACGAATCTGAGAATGCCGCCACTGGCGTGGACCTTCGACTGATGCTGCATTTCGCTCTCTGCCTGCTTCTTGAAATTCTGCAGAGCCTTCTTCGAGACGTAGAAATTGTCGGGCGACACGGTCGAATGCACCAAAGTGGAGCATCTAAAATTTATTCCTTCTTTCCAGTTTGTCTACAGAAAAACTACCTAGATTTGGTTTCCTTGACGATTCTATTCGCCAATTTAACGGTATTTTCGAGACTTTCATTAAAAAGACCCTCGCGATGCAGCAACTTCACGCAGTCCAAACACAGGTCGTTCCTGAAAATACGATTTCGTTCATTCTAGCATTTGTTGCATTTAGAATAGTGAAGAAAAGGTGTAATTTCGAGAAAATTCGTTAGTTCTCACTTTTGTATAATTACTTCATTATTTTTCCAAGCATAAGTCTGCATCTCACTGAACATTTTCATTTAGTCACTATTGTATTTTTCAGTCACTTGTTCTACTGAACAACGAATAATGCGAATATGTTTTAATCCTTCTATAAGAGAAATATCAATATTGCTTCGATTGTGCACGAATCGGTGAGTGGGTGTATGTGTGAGAAAGAGTAGAATTTAAGATTTGAGATTGTCTGTGTTGTTTTGCCCGATTCTTTTTCCTGTCGAGTTCGAGACGAAATTAGGTAATAAGACTCAGGGTTGGGAGAGATGAATGGGGATTTTGGTTATTGGCTGATTGGTGGATGTGTGCTAATTTGGGAAATAGGGTAAAATGGGCTTAGATCAATTGGGAACTGTGATCTTGGACCAATCATAGGACTCACTTACTGCATACGATTAATAAAACGTTCTTTTAAACAGCAATAGATAAAATGAATATCTGACCCTGTGAAGAGCGCTCGTTTCTTCTCGACTCCATCGGGACTCCTCTGCACCACGGAAATGGCGTATTTGTTGAGCAGAACCTCTGCGTGCTGTCGAGAGACTCCCTTCACGTGACCAAATAGAATCTGCAAAAAAATCTTAATCTTTCTGAAACCTAAGGAAATTCCACCACCTCATCAATGAAAATCTTTCCGTGCGAGCAGATTTTGTAGCTGTGCTCCTGAAGCTGAGTGGCCACTTGCTGCTGAGCTATGCGGACTGTCGCAGGACGGCCGCGTCTGAAGAAAATAAAACCTGATTTTAAAATAAATTATCTTTTTCGAGAAAAAATTGCAAATCGCGTTCTAATATTTTAAACAAATTAGGCATTTATCAATTTTTAGAGAAAAAAAAATCAACCTCTTTTTAGTCGGCACATCATCAACCATCTCCGTCGGATTCGCAACGGTCTTGTTCGTCTCACCGTTATCTTGCGAACTCTGAATCTTACGAGTTTATAATTTGACAAAAACTAAAACCAACCGGAGATTCTTTTGGTTTTTCTTCCTCCTCAGGAATAGCAGACGCCCTATCATACTCCTTGGTCAGGATGTCCGTCATCAGACTCGTCGGGAGGAAGGCCACCTCCTTCAGCTGGTGAGTGTTCGTGTCTGCCTAAACATGAAAAGATAAAAATCACGTTCAAATGTGAAAATAAAGAAGATATGTTTCAAATGAATTATAAAACGTTTTCTTTCAAAATAATATTATTCCTTGTCATTTTTAAATGATCTAACCTGAAGATTAGTGAACAGCGAGTCCAGCTTGCCGTGTCTTTGCATCACCTCGTTCAGTCTCTTCTGCGTCTTGTCCAGATTGTCGTTGGTCTGCCCGACGAAATCAGACTCAGTCTGGAAAATAATCATTTTTCCTGAAATTCTGCACCCTGAAATTTGTAATAAAAATAATCAGTGCACCTTAGGACGTGTTTGATTGTGTGCAGTTTTGATCATCTGCTGATTTTTAAAAAAATAAATTTAACCAAATTCACTAAATTAAGAATAACTCACAGCCTGTGCCCATTTCTCGGTGATTTCATTGGGAGGAAGAATGGGCGGATCAGGACCCGCGTCGCTTTTCTCTCTGTACACCAACCCATAACAGGCCTTCACGTCTGGAGTCGCATTTGATTTCTGCAAAGATTATATTTTCCACAATTATTTTTAAAAAATGAATAAACCTTGATCGGCTTCTTGGAATCCTTCACATCGAGTCCAGGCGGTTTCGACATTTCCTCCACTTTCTGAAACAGTCCTTCTTTATCAGAATTAGAGAAAAAATGTTTTTTTCAATCATGAAAGTTCTTTCACACGTTATTCTTTTGTTCCCATACCCTTTTTCCCTTCCCAATACTATTTCTCAAGAATTACGGAATTTTGCTCATTATTCCTCCTATTTCTAGCTGTCTGATAAAATTCGTCATAGTGAGGAGAATGACAAAGTGTTTCAGAAAATGCATGTCCAACCTCGTCGTTGTATTTGAACCATTTGCTAGTGTAGGGATTCCTGACAAGATCGTAATAATGTCCGCTGTCCGTGTGGTCGCCCTCGTGAATCATGACCGCAAACAGCTCGTACACTCTGAATTATACACGATTGAATAAATTTGACGATATCTATAACGTGATAGGGATACGAGTTGAGTCAACTTTTGGCGATCATATTGATAAGATTTCGAAGCCATTTTCTTTCAAAGCATGAGTTCTCATTTGAAACATTAACTCACTTCTTCTCCATGTTGCTTCCAGAAATGAGATGGTTTGGTTCGAAAGTCAGCTCCCGCGGGTAGGACAGTGGAGTCTTGATCTTGTGGTTTCGGCCATTTCTGAAACTCATGAATGAGTAAAGATCTCTCTTCGAGACAACTCACGAATCGATGTTGTATCGATTGAGCTGCAGGAGGAGAACGGGCGGCAACTGAGAGGCCTTCGTCGATTTCTCCACCTTGCCGATCTTGTTACACGAGCTGCAGCGACAGTCCGTCAGGCTGAAAATTGATTTATGAAAGTTGGTGAGATAATTTCTGCAGGAATCAAGAACTCAGCATAGGATATCATGAAAAATGTACGGAAAGATGTCATATCTTCACTTCAAAATTCATGTTTCTCGCTTATTTCTGGAAGTCGAATTCATAGTATAAAAGATAAAATAAACTGTCCAAACACACAATATGAATATGAATTTGATAACCGTTGATATCTTTTATCGTTCATCAAACAGCGCAAAACAACGCGAAATAACCCACGTTTCAACACAGAAGAAGGCATCGAGCGCCTCGTTGAGAGTGGTGTGACCCTCGATGACGAGCGTGAAAGAGGTGCAGATCGTGTCCGAGGGGGACGTCATTCCGCAATCGCACGACAGCGTGGAACGGATTCGGCCCTCAAATGGATCAATTCGTCAACAGTTTTCAGGCAGAAAAACAAAAACTTTCAAAATATCCCAGAGGGTTAGAGACGCATTAGTCTAACTGAGAAAAAAAATGCCAGAAAGTTATACCTTCCCCTCTGGCATATTTTCAAACTCAGCAGAAATGGTATTTTCCAAAGTTATTGACTCAAGGGAGAGGAGAGAGAGAGATAAAATGTGTGTTGAATTAACAGTTTTAAAAATAACTCGAAAGTTTCGTACCGTATAGAGTGACTTGAGTCTCTGTCGAATGAGCTCCCCATTAGGATGAGTGAGGAGGTTTCTGTCGAGACTGTCGAACAGCATCAGAGTGAACTCCTGAGCGTCCTGCTGCTCGTTCGTCAGACGCAGTGCGTTGATGACCAGACTGTTCTTGTTCGTGTCGAACTGAAAAATCGCTTTCACGATGTGATATTTCGCTTTATTTTCTTGAAATGCGCAACGCATTCTAGCTCTAGTATATTCACATGGAAAGCATTTTTCGCATAAAGTAAATTTTTCAAAGAAAAAAGTTGAACAAATTTTAGGAATTTTTGTGAAGACAAATTCCCGACTAAACTTTCTTGAAATGTCATGGAAGAAATTCAGCTTTTTCATCGACTCTCTCAATTTTCTTTCATTCAAAAGCATTTCCTCCACAAGATTCCTATTGTTTCGATCAAATTAAGTCAAAATTCTCATGTGTCGAAAATAGCGAGAATAGGCAAGAGACACAGAGGAAATTGCGTACCATTCTTTCTATTGTCCCCCACTATTTCTCTGGCCTCTGCCTCTCACTTTGAGCATAGTTCATACACACATTTCTCGCAGGCGCTATAATACCTCTTCGGGTTAGACTAATTCTATATTGTAGTCGAGGATTACTTATTCTCTCGAATAAATTTATTGTCCCAGACTGTTTACATTCGAGTATTAGTTGTTTCGTAATGACTTACAAAAGGGGTGGTCTCGAGAGTGTAGAACAGATTCTGCAGTCCATCCATCAGGAGCTGCACGTCCATCTTGGGGAATTCGGGCTTGGCGTACTCCTCAGAGGGACGCCAGTCGAAAATTATCTGCTTGAATTTCGGCTCGTTGAACCAAACCTAAAGAAAAATCAAATAATTGAAGAGAAATACTCTGACATTCACTTTTGGCTCTTTGCATTTTTCTTTTTCTTCAAATAAAATCGAATAAAGCAACCTCAATAAGAAAATAACAAACCTGGAGGAAGCTGTTGACATAGCAGAAATTGCCAGTGTTGACGAGTCCGCAGGGCTGCGAGGTGACGTCCCTCCTCCTTTGGTCCTCTTTGGCTTTGTCGTTGTTCGCCAGCTCAATCTTGATCAGCTTCTCGAATTTCTCGAGGCCCAGTCGTTTGATACAGTACGGATTGTCGCGGCAGTTCACTGATCTGAGGAATAACAAAATGAACAAATTAAAAATTTGGAATCATCTTTTTTTCCAAATAATTTACCACTTGAATTAATGCTCAAATACTCAAAATTCATTGAGATGCGGCATAAAACTGACAAAGTTAGGGATTACAATTAGTAGCTTCCCATGCTCCTTTACATTTATTCGAAGTCATCATTTTTTTTTTTTTTTTTTTTTTTCCTAGCCTTATTATTCCCACTGGGTGGGGTCGGCTCCCCTCAGCCTGTAATGGGGCAGTCGGCCTATCCTAGCCACACAGGACTAGGGGCCCGTCCCGAGGACAGACTGTTGTTGTGTGCAACAGCCGAGGGATTTTAGGCGAATTTTTCGTGGTTTTATCCACTACCAACATTTCTTAACCCCCTTGGTCTGGGTGAGGAGCGGGGGGCGAACTTGAGCCCTAGCTGTAGGCAGTAACACACAACCACTGCGCTACGCCGCCCTTATTCGAAGTCATCATATTCTCGTTAATTTGTTTTTCAAATCCAAGATTCGAGAAAAATATTCGACTTACTTAGGATTAGGACAGTCGTGCAGCTCGCATGCGAAGCAGTCGAGTTTGGCGATGAGCGCTGCCTGGTCGTAGTCGATTCTGTCCTCGGACAGCTCCATCAGATGACGCATCGCCTCTTCGCGGAAATGCAGCTGCAAATTCGCAAATTCATGAAATTCACTTGAATTGATGATGATTTTATCCAGACCTGGGCAGACTTTCAGTCATAATGAGAAATTTTCAGCGAGGGAATATGCATAATAAACTTTTTCTATTGAAAACTGCTCCATAAGTGGGTAGGGAACAGGATTTTAGCAGAATATTTTACTTTCGAAGGACATGCACGGAGATTTTAGTCTAAGCTCTGCCTAAGTCGAATTTTATCATTTATCGAAAATCATGTGATTTTTTATGCATGAATTATTGTGAAATTTTAGGAAAGTGTTATTGTTCTGTTCAGGAATTTTATTAATCACAAAATTATTGATATTTCTCAAAATTTCTACAAAAATTATCCCCACCTTCCTCCGGTTGGTTTCCCGCTTGCCCTTGCTGGCGACTGTCGCCGGCTTTTTCATCTTCACCATTTCTGGTCGAATCTCCTAGCCGATCCAAACAAATCCTGGGGTTTATCACAGACAGGAGATTTGCTGAAAAATCACGAAAATTACAAGAGGGATCAGAGAATTAATGTGAAAATAGACAGAAATGGACAATGACAAGAGATTTGAAGATAACGCTCTGCAACGCATAGAGGCACAGAGAGAGAACAGTGAACGGGGGGAGGCAGCTGCAGAGCGCAGGGCGAAAATAGGGAGAAAGGCGCATTCGGATGAGGATAATTGGCGAAAAGGGTGGGATGCATGGCGCAGGACAGAATGCACACCAAGCGGAGAAAATTTTCTCAAAATTCATAAAATCGAAATAAAATTGCGAAAATAAAAATGAAAACAGATTCGTCTTATTTCTGATCCTCAAAAACTTCCTGAAAATATACAGAGAAAAATTGATAACATAAAAAATTTTCGATTGATGCAAACATGCCTGAAGCATAGTAATTCTGGAATAAATGAACTACAAGAATAAGCACTTTATTATTTCATTTCTCTCAAAGCTCAAAGATAAATCCTCTGAAGCTCATCTTCAATATTCAATATTTACAGGAACATTTCATAATAATCCACAGGATAGCAGTCAATCAGTCAATGAAAAAATGATACAGACACAAATAAATCTCTGCTCGAAAACCGAAACAAATCAATATCACTGCGCTAATTGATTGGATTAGAAAATCTGCGGGCTTGCACGGTGCTGTGAGTTGTCCGGCCTAGCATTTTTCCTTTGCGCGAGGGGGGAGAAACAAG
>LIAE01007290.1:1778-20198 GCA_002287525.1 Diploscapter pachys
AATAAATCGTACAAATCTCTTTTATGTATACCTGTCCATATGGTGGCAGCTCGCTTTCCCTCGACCTCTTGACGAGTGCATTCTTCTTTCTCGATGCCTGACTGTACGACAACGATTCCTTGCGAACTCGAATCGAGTCTTGTCTGAAAGAAAGTCAAATTCAGAAACTTTCATTCAATTTCTTTCTCATAAATTGGTAGAGAAAACTAGCATTTTCCATTATTTCTTATTAAAAGAACTTAAATGGAACAATCATATCTATGCATGAATTAGTCTATAAGACTTGCGCATCAGGATGATCTTCGGAAGTGTTGTCTTTGCCGCGCTTGTTGTGTCCCTTCTCATCTTCGGCTGAGTTGCCTTCCTTCGAATGTGTTTTGCTGCCCTTCGTATTCGATGGTCATTCACTGCCCGGACGCTCAAGCGAATTGCGTCTTTCGTCCTGAAATTGCAACCTCACTTTGACTCAACACCGTATTTTGACATGAACTCGATTTTATGGTGATGCACTTCCTTGCATTTCAAACATGGGATTATGAGCATGATAAGACAAATAGCAGGGAGTAGGGGTATTGTTCTCAAGCATTCCCGATCATGCTCATGCTATCATGAACAAGTAGTGCATCTTCGTATCCTCTTTATAGGTGATCTTTCAAACTCGCAAGCTTTTTGTGTGGATTGGATTTGGCGCAGATGAATGTGGCGAGGATAGCCATCGACAGGAGCCAGGTCACGTGGAAGACGAAACAGAGCAGATGGGCGACTTCTTCGAGCGAGGCATCCACTGTCGTCCATTTTGAGGCATTCACGAGTAATGAGGAAAGAGACCGCAGAAAATGCATACATGTATAGTAAGGAATAATAACATATTCAAATTTATCAAAAAAATTGTAAACATTTTTGATCATCTTGATATTTTTACTCCAAATCCTCTTTTCGGATTTACGTAATCACCACTCAAATGAATTTCTGGCCCTCGTTTATTTACCCATTCAGGATGACCTAAGTAGTATATAATGGGTGTTTCTAGCGCACCCTTTTACTCCTCCCTCCAAAAACCCCACATAAATGCTCCAATTTCCCATTTCACCACCATATATTCCTAGTTTTATCAACTATCCCACCTAATAGCGCACCTTCCGCCCCACCTCTCGCCCTCTCCTATATTTTAAGCAATATTTACCCAATCTACCAGTCATATATCGCTAAAACCAGGGCTTTATCAAATAGCCATTTTCTGGCGCAGTTTGCGCCCCCATACTCTTCATCGTCGATTTTCAGCAATTTTTCTTGATTTAAATGTTTATTAACAAACCATTGACGAATTACGATATTACAAAATTAGCTAAAGAATTAAAAATTAAAGATTTTAGAGGGGTATTTATGAGGGATACACTTCCAATGAGGGTTAATGATAAAGAATGCGGGGTTGTAAATCTATATATGTAATTTGTTAGAAAATATATATTTATTTTGATTCCTTTGTATTGAATTCTCCATAATATATTGAGATGATGTTATATATTAGTCTCGTTAGCAGGAGTATTATATTCTCGAATTAAATCCAATAACAATGTTCTAATATGATTATTGAATTTAACCAATTTCAATCTTGTATGAGAATTATTGACTTCGCGAGCAAGTAGCTCTTTTGCAGATTTTGTATCTTCTAGATTATCATGAATTGGGAGAGAAAGAAGAGGTGAAAGTATGAATAATAGAATTGTCTTGTATATAGGTTTAGAAAAAGTTTATTCATTAATGTCCAACTTTCAAAATAATAAAAAAAGTTTTAATTTATTATGGACAACCATACTTGTTGCACACTTGGTTTAGTGGGATCTGTAGAGGACAGATGATATCACAACCTTTGCAGTAATACTCAACATATTCACATATATCATTTAATACGCCACCTCCGTAAGGCAAGCATCCAAGTAGGCACTTACACGGATTATCATTATAAAATCGCTGATAGTCTGTCCAGACAAAAGTTCCAACCGTATCCGTTACATTAAGACATGTTGGGCTGTCGCCATCAATGTCACAAACGAGACCTTCCAAAGTGGGGAGATAGTTAGGATTCCAGGCAGGTGCCCCGAAGCTTCTAGTTATCAAGGCCGAAGCGTAATTAACCGTTTGATGACAGTAGTAGCATTCCAGGGCATCGTAATGTGGAAATGACGATGGAAATGGAGGTGGGGTTGGAGAATTGTCAAAAGGGCTTAAAATTTTGGACCTGGTAGTGTTAAGCGTGTGAAAGAGAAAAAGAGAAAAAGGGAGAAATAACATGGAAAAGCGCGGTGGCAGACAACGAGAAGAAAAGTGAGAAAAACACTCGTTTTTCGTCTCATTGTCTGCCACCGCGCTTTTCCATGTTATTTCTCCCTTTTTCTCTTTCATATGTTTAACATTACCATTTCAAAAATTTCAAACCCTGATTGTCAGCGAGTGTAAAGCACAAAAGTGATCCTGGAGTATTAATGAGGATAACTACTATTAATATGAAAACTTACCAAGAACGAAGAAAACAAAACCTTTCATCTTAGGCCTTCAACAAAGGAGCTGAATGCTTTGATCGATTGCCTGAATCATTAAAGTCTTATCTATAGTACTTCATAGCACATTTGCTTCAAAATCACGAGTGAAAGACAGTTTTATTGGCGTCCAGATATCATAATCAGTTGTCTACGTAAGTAAAGTCCAATGAATAAGACGATAAAAAGAACTTCAAATAAAATCTTGATTTACTAAACATAACGTCTGTTGCGACGTCACTTGGGAAAAATAGCTAGACGTTTTAATAATTAACAACAGATTAAGTACAAATAAACAGTAATTCAGACGTGAAAGCGTAATAAACTGGATTCATTCATCTCAGCATCATGGTTTTACAAAGAAGTTCATCAAAATTATAACTATTTCAAAAAATTCTTCAAACTATCATCGAATTGATGCAACAATAATTAATAATATCCACCGATTATGAGATTGTATGACAATAGTTTCATTGAAAGGGAAATAATCCATTTCTTGGCAAAGAAAAATATCTTACATATTTTAGATTGAAAAAAAGATAATTATAAAAATTTCTTAAGTATAAATGATGATTTTAATTTTACAACTAACATCTAACGATTCAACTTTTGACTATTCTTTCCCACAAGAGTTTTTGCGCAAGAAGTTCAAAATAGGAGTTATAAAATTAGATGGCTATTTAGAAATGAAGAGTAAACTAAATAAAAATGATGATAAATTGATTTCCTCAAACTCTTACTCAGGTAATACCAATAAAGTTGAAAATATTTTTAATGATGAAATTATTCTTTAGGCCAGAAGGAAAGTATTAAATAAAAGTAGGATATTTCAGGATTTATTATCGTAGAAAGTAAGGAGATATGCAGGCATTAGGAGAGTCATTTACGAAGATTCAATACAGAAACGATGATGCAGAAATTGGACTGGAATCAAGACTGAAGGAGAAGGAATTGATGAAGCGCTTTTATATCAGGAAAAAGGACTCGGAAGTTCTCGATTGCTCAAGAAGACTTACTTGTTATTGACTGTCTTAACGCTATATGGCTCGTCCTATCTCATTGTTTAAAGTCTGAATCGCCGTGTGCGCTTGCTGATAAGAGCGTTGTGGGGGTAATCCTTAGAATCTTACTTTTTCGTAATAGCATAAAATTTCATTATTTTGCAGGAAAAGAAATTTTTCCATTATAAATGGTCTACTTCATATTGAAACTACTTTTCAATGAATCAACTTTTGAATATCCATTCCCACAGGAGTTTTTGGATAAGAAATATGAAATTGGATTGGTGATGCTAGATGGAATACTAGAAATTAACAAAGAAATACATATAAGTTATACAAATAACAAGTTTTATTACTTAGTTAATGTAGTTGGTAGAAACAACAACCCAATTAATGAAGAAAATATTGTAACTATTCCAAATGCTAAATATACGTTTGATGAATTAATCATGACAATTAATGGATTGTTGAAACAAGATAAAGGCTTTTTCAAAGCAAGTTTAGAAGGTGGCAAGGTTACAGGGTGGCACACAATTATAGCAACCCATTGCTCATTGAATAAATACCATACGGATCGGTATTTTGGGCTAGAATTTTCACGGATATATTCTGTGGATAGTTCATCACAAAATACTACTAGAAGTGATTTTTTAAATAACTTCCCAATTTTACCCTAGCGCGACAAGACTTAAAAATTATTTTGACGCGGCACGATGTATTTATCCTCATATAATATTTTTTTCTTAACTTATTGATGCTCCATATAACTTCAAATTTAGCCTAGATAATGCTGAGGTTATGAGCTTCAAGATATGTAAGTTTAAGCCCAATAAACAAATTCCATACGGAATATCAGGGTCAAACCTTTTTGTGGACTATTTGAGATATTGCATTTTTCGGCTCTTTTCGATTCTTGTTAATATCATGGAGTGCAAATTTTATTCGCCTATTTTTATATAAATCACAGATAGTTCTGGATTTCTTAACAAATCAACTCTCCAATGGATGCAGGATTCGTGAATGTATAATTATTTCAATCGCTCTTTAGTTTTGGTGCCAGCGGTACCCTCGAACTTAAGTTACCTATGGCACGCAGCCCTTCTTGGCGTCGAAGCAATCTCCTACATCCAAATATCGCTATGACTCGAATTTTTTAATTGAAATTAGTATTAACTGACCCAGAGAATATAATCCACTAAGATTTATTGGTTGGGTATGGGCACTTTCCAGAAAAAAATTAGCCAAACATATAGTCAATTTTTGCGTATAACGTTAACAGTTGCAGTATCGCATCAAAATTTTTAATTCATCTAGGTAAGCGTTTTTTCTGGGAAGTTTTTTTCTTGAATCTATGACACATTAGGTCTAATGAATTCAAAAATATAACAAAAATTAATATAGAGCCTTTCATTATAAAATTACTCCTGCTTGAAAATGAGTTGCCATAATTGTGTGCCACCCTGTATTATTGACATAACAAAGAATACATATTCAATTGACTTTAGCAGAGAAAATAGTCTAGCTAATATCTTCGGTTTTAGCAATAAAGTTTTGACATATGGTAGACATATTTCCGAAATCACCGACGATAGTATTTTTATATGCTGTAATTTGATAGATGATTCTTATGTCAATAAGGAAAAAATGAATTCAATTTACAGATTTAGGCTTGATGATGATATAGCGATTAGTATAGAACCAAGACAAGTCATTTATCATAAAGTAATACGCAGACCAACTAAGATTATCTTAAAATTAGTAGATATCAATAACAAGTTGATCAATGATTTTCATGTCAATCTTTTTGTTGAATTGAATTTGAAGGAATTATCTTAAGAGTGAATGTCAGTAAAAACCAAAGTCTTAACAAAGGGGCATAAACAGTGGTCCGTAAATCGAGCTGATTTTCACACCATATATGGAGTTTTTCATGCTGATTCTCATGGTGCTATCCGTTTTTTTAATAAAAATTATCGTATACAGGACTACGGTAATTTGAAATTGTGACAGATCCGACCTCGGGAAAAAATTCATAACTTTCTTATTTCTGAACCAAATTGAATGGTTCTTTTTTTATTTTGTAGATCTTGAGTAGGAGAATAAAGCAAGAATAAAAAAGAAAGTTTTAGAAATTATTTTTGGCGGAAAATTGTTGATTGTAGCAGGTGGTCGTAGTTACATTATTTGTAGAGTTTTCATGGGCTATCTAATGCAAAAAACCGTATTCGATTTGTTCCACAAATAAGAAAGCTATGGGGGGTCAAAGTTTGAAATTCTATATAGGAATGCATTGGTTTTGTGCATTCAGACGCATTTTTCGTGGCTTCGACCATACTCGTTTTTAAAATTTTTTACATATTCAGATGCAGAATTGAATTCTCTACAAAATAAATCCATTTCCAGCTTGGGTATCGGGCTCTAGTTTGGGTAAAAAATCAAAAAACTGCGACAAAATAAGAATTCGAAAATGTTACTTTTTTTCGAATTTTTAAATTTTCCCGCCAAATTATCGATTTTCAAAAATGGTCATAGTTAGATAAAATGAAGCATTTTTCATAGGCTATCTAATGAAAACAACCCCATTCGATTTGGCCCAGAAATAAGGAAATTATGAATTTTTTCTGAAATGGGATATTTAAAAAGTTGAAATTAGCATAACTCCGCCCACTTGCATTTTTACGAAAAACAGTTATCACCATGAGAATCAGCGTGAAAAGCTGTACTATATATGTGAAAATCGGCCAAATCGACGGACTCCTGAAAACATCGACTTTTGTCGCGAATTGCGACCTTCGCTTTTCCCATTTCGTAGAAAAGTTACGATTTTGTTTATGTTATCGATTGAATCTATCCTCTATGCAAGAAAATGTCTTCTTTTTCTTTCCTCGCACTCTTGCCTCAATATAAAGGGCAGCTGGGCTAGCTGCCCAACACATTTCACCGCTTCACCATTTTATTTTTATATTTGATTTTTCTTTAATTTAAATAAAGGTTTAATTACCCAAGTTTGAGGTTTACCATCGCCAACCAACACGTGCCTGTCTAACTTCGCATACTTGGTCTACTCACTAGCACACAAATTAATTCTCTAACCATTTTCAACTTTGGTCCTTACTAACATTCACTCTTAAATATTCGTTATCAGCGTAAATTTCTGGATCGAATGAGCTCCATATTTGCATGAAGATGAGGTTTTGAAAAATCAATTTAATGCTAATTTCGACCACTTGCTCAGTCCGAATCGAGCTGAAACCATCTTTTTCGTGATCAGCGTGATCGAATTGTATAAAAACACTCTTCCGTTATCATGAATGCGAGATTTTTGAAAAAAGAATGGTTACGTAATTATGCAGGTCACGGAAAAGAAAGATGAATTTCCTGCTCGGGTTGCTTTCTCATTATCAGGTGCTAATGAATGCACTACTTTCGCCCATGCGAGTTGACTTGAGCCCATAGTCAAATAATTTGAAGAATTTATTTCATTTGAAGTTGGACAAAAATAACAAGACAGCCGTGTTCTGCTCTGCCCAGTGAGAAGACAAAGTTTTGGAGGCACGGTAAAGGAGAAGGTCATCTCTTTATCGAGAGATAACAAAGCAATAAAATAGAGAGAAAGAATGATAAGAAAAAATTGTTGGATCAGGCAAGTGGACAAAAGTTTTCTGATCAGCGAAAAATCAAAAGATCAACACCAAAAAATTCAAAATCAATGAGAAAATTGGTGCGATCAGCACATTATATTTATCATTAGCTTTTAGTGAGGTAGTCGTTTCAGGTTTAGTAGAACTGCTAATAACTGAATGCTCAGTTGATTGATGTGTGGTTAATTTGGATGTAGTTGATTCGGATGTAGAGGTGGGCTAAAATTAATAAATAAAACTAAATTCGGCATTTAAAATTAGCTAGTATAATGTCAAAGAGAAAATTCTTTTTCAAATGTTTCTGTCTGATATTGTAGTGTTATTCAGACATGTCACTTCGAGGTTTGGCTTGACTGATTTTTCAGATCTGGGTCTCAAAAGTGCCCCAAATGATATTTTATTCTGCCATGTTGCGAAGTTATATAAATCTAACTAATGCTCGTAAAATTTGCAACGAATAACTTGCCTCTTCAAGCTCAATGCAGTGAACTTCATCTATAGGATATACACTACCATTAAACTCCGTTTTCCAAATCCCATTATCGCAATAATAACTCATGTACATGCTCCCAGATATCCAAGATATGCATGTGTTTGTGGAATCAGATACATGTATTTCGATGTAATCTTGATCATTAAGGCATGTTAACCAATACCTGAATATGTCACCAAATAATGTTCATATTCACAAAGAAAAAAAGATTCTATTGGGTTGTTGCATAAGTTCTGTCCATTTTTGTAATTAAAGCTTTCGGATAACTCCTTCACGAGGTTATTTAGAATTGACAGGGCAAAATTCATTGATATACAACTTGACTCGTTTCGGGTACATTCTATTTTCTACATAAGGAGAACCAAAGGGTGAAAATCGAAATTTTCAAAAGTCATCAAATCGAGTCAAATTTACACCATTCGATAGCCCTATTAATTCTGACAAACTTTTGTGAAGCAACCTGGCAGAAATGTTCATTCCAAAATTGTTAAAATTGATTTTCTGAGACCTCCATACAAAGATAACAATTTTCAAATGGCGAGCAAAGTAGATAATTCCGCAATAGAGGCTAAGAAGTTTCGGGACTGTAGAGTTCGTGAGTAGTATTTTCAGATAATATCAAATTTGATTAGAGAATTCATTTTATTTGCCCAGGACAGATCCTCCAACCATAGGGTAATAATACCCGAACATTCTATTAGCTGGTTAACTGTAATTTAAGTAGTGATGGAATCAAAAGTATCATGGAATGAAAGTCAGTCTCCAGGGTACTAATATCGAAAATCTCATTCGGATTCATTAGATTACAAGAAAGTTTTTTTTTAATGGACAGAACTTATGCAACAACTCATTACTAACATGCAGACGTTATTCTGTGTTATATTCGTCAAGTTTGCTTGAGTAGTGTAAGCAAGCCTCGTATGATTACATGAGCCATTATATAAATTCTGTTTGTTTGTTAGATATATGAATTTATGAATGATTTAGAATTATACCCCAGGTGGAGGAGATTGTATTGGGGGAGGACATTTTGTACAAATATCTAAAATTATATAGGTAGAGAACGCAAGCTCCGCCCACTCCGTGCAGACAAAGTCAAGGAAGGCAACTTCGTCATTTTTTTTCAAAAAATTCTAGCGATTTTTTCCTGATTTTTCTTTTCCCACTATTAGATATGAGCCTTGGGAACATTTTTGCTTCCGGAACATGCCCCCAAAACACGAGTTGAGTCCGCGAAAATGGACACTGAAATTTTAAAATCGCTCGTTTGAGCTTCATAGGCCATGCTCATCAGCGCTCCAAGCTGAACATGAAAGATTACATTTTTCTTGTTATTTTGTGATAGAAAATGTATCGTTTTTCAGCCCGACGCCGGTCGACGCTGCAAAAAAACGGTTTCCCTAGGTAAAAAAGACCGTGCGTCCCGTTTAACAGCGTACTGATTCGTCAGAGAGTCCTAAAATTATCGTTATTTTAATTTTTTTCTTCAATTTTCACCCGATTATTGCATCCAATATGGACAATTCTTCAGCTTTACTGTTCTTTCGGAAGATAACGGCGCTCTGACTAGGCCACGCTCACTAATAATGCACGGCAAAGTCGCCGCATGCAAGTGGTTAAAATAAATGCTTGGCGAAGTTCTACTAACAAAAAGGGGGTTTTCGAATGTCGTCTTCAAAAATTCATATCTTTGGTCACACTGATCCGTTTTTCATGCGGTTTTTTGCTATAATCCTGTCTAGCCCTACAGATCCCTAGAAAAATACTTCCATGACTTTGTCTTAACATCGGGAATACCAGTTGCGCTCTCTACGTATAAAGCACTAATTTGATCGGTCCAATACTCGTGAAAATCCGGTTCCTCCCATCCTCCAAACTTCTTCCAGCCAGTCGTTAAATCGGCGACATTAGTGTACTCCATCCAAAACAAAGGATATTTCACGAAATCGGTGCAATTGGTTGGGCAAATATTGTTGTAAGCAATTTCCGTCGTGTGAATTCCCACTGGGAATCTATTCTTTTCTACCATATTAATTGTCGCTTTTGTTTGGTTGTAATTATCGCAATATCTTAAGTTAACGAACATTCGATTGATTTTAATGGAATTCGAAGAGAGGAAGGCTGTTATCGTGCTGAAAGAAGTCTGAAACGGGTATCTTTAATTTTTCTATAATTAAAACTACCTCGTCTATGTTACAACCGAAGAGCAAATACAACTGAGTGAATTCGGCTTGACGTGCGCTAAGCATATTAGTGGTAGCAGTGTTCATATCACTTGAATCGAGCCAAATTCTTCCAGTAACTGCACCATATTGAATTTTATAACGAGTGAAATTATATGTGTTGTAAGTGGCCCAATTATTCACACCAGTGTAAAGTGAATTAGCAACAAAAGGAAAACTAATGAATGGAAGAAGAAATAGTAAAAGTTTCATCATTTTTTTTTGTATCTCACACAGTAAGCCTGCAAGCACAAATTAAAAGAGTAAAACTAATTCGGAATCACGAAAATTGAGCAATGACTTAATATTGGAAAGTCATGATATGATCTTAGGAACCAGAGAAGATAAAGAGTATTTGCAAGTTGATCAGAATACAGTATTCCCCGAAATGTTGTATCAATAAGGAATAGCTTTCTTCGGAGTTATTGTAAAAGAAGAAATTTTGTAGCGAGTTTGCTTTCATAAGCTAGGAGTCTGTTTTTCGATGTTGCCGCAAAATTCTATGTTCATAAGTACGAATAAAACGAATAATGTAAAAGTGGAATAAAGCAAAAATACAATAGAAAGACAAAACTAAATGTTCAAACTGACAATTGTGTCAATACTTGACATTTGCAGAATCATTTATATAAAGAGGATATTAACATTCGGAAGAGAAGGCAATTGATTGCGTTTTTAGTGATATGTGTTCTCCAAACGTTTTCCGATAATCTTATCTTACTTTTAAGTATTTTTGTTAAATATGTCTGTCCAAGCTTAGTTCTCGAGTACTAATAGTAAGTATGGTAAGACCCCAAGTTTTATACATGGTTATAAGGGTCTTTTCGTCCTGATGTGCAACGTAAAAAACCCAATCGATTTTGGTCTAAGAAATGAGTACTTTTACCCAAGAAAACCATTTCCTACTTAACGAAGGTATAAAAAAGAGAAGGGAGCAGAGCTGAGACGAAATTGAAATTTGAAAATTCGAAATCGAAATCGAAATGGCCCAAAAATCCTCGAAATTTCGTCTCAGCTCTGGAAAGGAGGAAAGGAGAAAGAGTGGGTGGATAGAGTGATGGTTCGTTTGCAAATTGTGGCGGGTATCCATAACTATTTGAGTATGATAATGCAATCATAGTTCAAAAGCTTTTTTTTTGCAAAAATTATTCACTGAAACTTTAGTGATAAAATTCATCTTTTTGATGGGTAAATGACAAAACTGGTGGAAAAGGATAATCAAGCACAGAAAATCTGAATTTGAATCTGAAGTTTATTTTCACTTTTATGCTACACAATTGTGGGTATTTACATATGAACAGATTACGCTTGCTATTTTTTTAGAATTTGATTGGCAAATGACTAAAATTGATAAAGTGGGGTAATCAAGTATGGAGCATCTGAATCTGACATTACCCTTTATGGTCATAAAGACAAAATTGCCGAGCCAATGCAATTGAAAAGTGCGAGAAGCGTTGTATATGCATTTCATCTCTTATCAATTAGTTCTTGGTTTCAGGCATGAGCATATAGAAAGATAGGGTTCACATTTCCGATCCTTATGATAATTTTCATGCAATATGAACCTTAGTATACAAAAAAAAAATTAAGAGCTAAATCGGCTATTTTTAGCCTGATGGTAAAATTTATCATCAGTGATCTCTTATCAGTGTTGGAAGAACTTAAACGCAGTTATACTCCTTCTTATCAATCTCGCAACGAATCTGTTTATGATGTTTGAAAAAGGGAAGCACAATTATCCGCTGATAAGTGCTAAATGTCATGGTTTTGCAGAAAATTTATAACTTTGCAAGCAATACTTATATTCATTGTATGCATCGATACGTAAATTTTCAAATAACATACTTCTTTACTCATTAACCTTATCAATTTGCAACTAATACCTCTAAAACTTCCACCTTCAATATGCTTATCGATCAGTTTCTCAATGACGTTTCATTTAGTGGGCCTAAAGTAAGACCGAAAATTTTTCGCGATAAATTTCAGTATCGATTTCATATTCTGCTCTCATCATAATCATGCAACAGTTCCACCGCGATATTGTGCAATATATTAGCACTATTGCATGGATTTTACTAAATACATATATTTAGTGTTAATGATGCATTAAAATCCTGTCTGTGTTTCGACCTCTCAGCTCCAGTTGACAATCGAATTTCTCGAATCGCTGATATGAATCATGCAAGATGGTATCATTCGCTCATTGTCGCTAATGAGAAATTGTATGCAATCGGAGGGTGAGTTAAAATTTGCATCAAGTGTATAGCATTTATGTTTTATAGCAAATTTTACAATAAATCAACGTATAGCATGAATACTGTCAAATATATCGAAGAATACGATCCAAATGTAAATAAATGGACAGCTGTTGGTGAAGTTGATGTCGAGAAATTGCAATAAATTATTCAAAGATTACTTTCTTTTAAATTTGGATATTTTCCCCTTTATCTTGTTTCAAGAGCTGTTCGGAATCCCGATTCCGGGTCGTCGGAAAAATCAATTCTGATTCCGAAATTTTCAAAATTCCGAACATCCCTGATTTTTTACCTGAAAAATAATCAAATTAAAAAACAACGTCTCATTTTTTTACGCAGTAGATCTTGAAAGAGAAAAAAATGGCTTTCGAAAGTTTTTATTCGATCTTCGAGTGGGTGGCATTTGTACAGTGAGATTGAAGATCGGAAACACTGCGATCGCACGTTGGATCGGAAAAGCAACTGCAAAGCCGGAAGATGAGTGAAAATGGCATGACGATTTAGAAGAGGTATTGACTCTGCAGGACGGCACGACGTTGGCGATCGCGCTCCTCGGCCTTGTTGTTGAGGTAGTCCATGGGGGAAACGAGTGCTGGCATCTGGGCGAAGAAGAACATGGATTGAAGTTATGCAGGTTCGGTCAAAAAATCAAAGTCTCTTACAATTAGTTACAGGGCTCAATCCTCAAAATGATCGTATGAACTTGAGAATTCATGAAATGATTAGACAGAAGAAAGCACTCATCTATGAAACAGTACGAGCCTACCTTCATCCTTTTTAAAGAATACATGTGAGTTAGTCTGGAAAATGTAGAAAAAAACCAGTATTGAAAGTTTCTTCTCTGGTTTTGAAAACACTTTACTTTGGTAATTTCCTTTCTGCGACGACGCGATCTCGAGCTGATCGACTGAGCAGTCGATGCCGGAGAAATCGATGAAGCAGTCGATGTCGGAGGAATCGATGAAGCAGTCGATCTATTAGAGGTCTGAAACTTGAAAATCGCGATTAAACAATATGCTTTAGACATACCTTGCTGCCATCCTTCACGCATTTGCTCCTTCTGTCCAATTCCCTAGATCCACTTCTGCGACCGCGCTAAATTCTTCGATGAGGCTGGCGACGGTTTGAAGAAAATACTTTTCCTCTTTTTCTGTGTTTCTGGACTTGAACGGCGGTGATGACGACGGTACCTGGTTTGTTCGGATCGCTCGTCTTCTTGACCGAAATCGATGATTCAGATCCGCTGAAATACATTCCATTGAAACGGTTTTGATAAGCTGATAATTACCTGAAACTGACTACAGTTGCTTTTGGCATGATGACTTCGTTGACCGAAACAGTTCCAGCTTTCTTGACAGACACAGCCGTGTTATTCGACCACCTAGCCGATCTTAAGTGGACTTTTGAAAATTAAGTTGTCACCCTAAACTTGGCACTAGGTTGTTATAAAAATGGTTTCTTGCCACGGCTTTACAAACCTTATCATTGAAAGAATCCTGCATTTGTCCGTAACTTTGTTCAGAGAAAAATGATTTTTTTATCTCGCTTTCCATGACTATTTTCATTTGCATTACTTTTTTTAAAAGAATATGACTTGTAAGCAGTGCTGTTAGATACCTATTGGACCTCTTCTTGCGGCGGCTCTTTTGACTAATCACATGATCGATGTACGATTCTCTCGGTTCGGTTGGAGTCGAAGCGAAAATGCAAAGTAGACTGGTCTGAAGAAATTCTCGATAAGACAGCTTTATGTGGACATCTTTTTACTCCTGCGAAAATCATGATGAGTACACGCATGATGTACTTCACCAGACGCATTGCAATCTCATAACGCTCTTCCTTGCATGATTCGAGTCTGAAAGTTGTACAGCTTTTTTTTAAAGTACATTTCCTGCTCTCTCACTAACTCTGCTTGATTGTCGTTCTTATTGAGGCAGAAAATGTCTTGCAGCTGGAATGGCGTGTGAGAATAATAAAAACAGTCGATAACGAAGGCGCTCACTTCGAACATCAAAATGCAGAACATCGCTTCTGGAAGGTCAGGTCAATGTTATTTTGAATTCTTTGCTATGCAGAAATTTTTCGGCATGTTTATGGAGTCTAGAGCTAAACAATTTTCTGTGCACAGAGTCACCGATAATTACGAAATTTCCCTATCATTAGCACAAAATATCCTAGCACTCTTCAATTCGTTGTTGTCGCTTACCGAACTGCGCTCGAATGTCGAACAACACCAGAATCGCGATCAACAGGCCGCATATCTAAAGAGAAAAGAGGCGTATGCCACTACGCACCAAATTTTTGGTACGCAGTGACCGTTCCCCAAGAAAGGTCGATGAACACGAGTTCTTCATTGCCAAACACTCACGTCGCAAGCTTCCATCAGAATGACGCACAGCCGATCTTCGGTATCCCGATTCCAGAGCGTGTCGAACCACACGATCGAGTGCCCAACCGATATCGTGACGATGACTACCTGAATCGTTACTCTTCTAATTTCTCCACAATAGAGGCATGATCAAGAATGCGACTTCATGTCGCTGACGCTGATTCACTGATTATCGATGTCAGCGTTGTGTCACAAATAACGAAGCAGGTCAATCTTGACCACTACTGATCCAAGTACCTGCATGAAAAACGTGGACCAGAAAAGATACGTCGCACCCGGAATATAATCTAATCGAGCACCGCGTCGCATTCTGGAAATCATATTTCATTGTTCAACAAGAAGTTGAGATTTTTCAACGTTTTCGAAAGTCAACCTTGCCACTGGGATCTAGTCGATTGCCAAATAGTGAGAATGCTTCGTGGTTAATGACTTTCTTGACTTTTCTATCTCTTTGTAATGCAGTAATTCAAATGTAACATGCAAGTTATGCAATTTTCTTAACATGACACATAATTGTGCAAATCACGGATTCACCTCAAATTTACAGGGCAAGTCAATTCGAGCATACTGATTAAAAATGCTGAGCGTACAACCCTAATCTCAGGAATTAGCCTTGAATTTGCCCTCTTTGACTCTGTTGCTGCTGCTGCTGCTGTAGCAAATAATGACATTGCCAACGCTAGTTTCACGATGTACTCTAATTTTTCACGAAAATACATACAATGTAAATAAAAGGCAAACTTCAGTGTCAATCCTCGGACCAAGGTACATGGTCAACAATTTCGACTTGATTTTCGGTATCAGCATGTTCAAATTAATATTCCCTGTAAATTTGAGACGCAACCGCGATTTATACACTTTGCATTCCTTGTAAGATGTGTTGAAACAAATGAAATAAAAAATCTTGCTTTTCGTGGTGATACATGGAGAACTTTAAAGGAAAACATTTATTTACAAGATCATGCATAACGAATTTGTTCATAATTTTATAGAATTCTTGGCTCTATCTGCATCTGCCTCATTTGCCCATCGATCTTTGTCTTCATTTGACTTTGAATTTTCAAGATCTTTCTCGGATTTCGTTCCACCCAACGACACTTTAGACTCAGGCTCTTCGGTCCATTTTGCGGACTTGTCTGTTAAAATCGGGTAAGAAATGAAGTTGACCTAAACTTTGCTTTGAAAACATTGTTCCGTAAAGGAATGTTTTACCACCAACATGAGAATGGCCATTCCATACCAGACTCGACTCCATTCCGACGAGTCAGTTTCATCATGAAGAAGCAGAGCAGCAAGTGCGGGCGAGGAGAACAGGGCGACGCACTTCATCCACTGAATCATCGACACGACGATGTGACCGAACTGTCTGGAATTTATTTGCCTAGTTGTTGAAAACGTTGCTATCGATAACGAATTAAGTTCAAGAGTAAGGTCTTAAACTTGATATGGACCCTAATAAGCTGCAAAAGCTGTAATTTCATCACTATAACTGCACTTCTTGTGCAAATTGATACTCCAACAACAATGGCTCCATTTACCTGGAATGTTTCGTTCCGCACTTGTAAAATCCACCTCCGTTGAAACTAATGCCGCATTGAGCTAGAGCTGTCACACATAAAGCGAGAGCCTTCTGATCGGGCTTTAGCAGTCTGAAAAAATTCATATGAATGTTTGAGGACGGGAAAATTACCCCATAAAAATGAAGAATATTCCGGTTCCTCCAACAGCAACTGTGTTGAACGCGAGGATTTTTGCTCGTTCACTCATGAATGTGATTCGGTCACTGACATACCCTGCGACCCATTTCAAGGGAACATGCACGAAGATAGTCAACATCATGAATAGTCCGACTTCACTGATCTAGAAAGAACGAAATGGGGGATAATCGGCTACTGTTCTAGTTTCTTACCGAGAAGCCAAAGATCTTCTTGAACCACGTTGCCATGTTTGTATGAAGCAGAATAATCGCTGTCATTTCTACGAAAGAGTTCAACCAGACACACAGAATGACAGGACTAAAATATATTCATGAAGCCCAGATTAATAAACAGTGAAAAATGTTTGAAGCGTTGCATGATTGTTGCATGCTTCGTTCGGATATTTTTGAGTAGATTTTTCTAAAATTTAGAACGTTCCAGGTGATATTGAATCATAAAAGATGCTCTTTTCATCCATATTTGTCTATGAAAGATGAATAAACGAGTCATTTCAAATTTCAATCAATTTTCCAATTGCTTATTACTTCTGCTTCTTTGACTACCTGGTGATCATCTCCTTGAGCGGCGTTTTCTTCCTGCGTTCATAGAACGATGCGGTCTTGGAGAGTTGAATATGCTTGAGTTCACTTGCTGAGACGGAATTGTGAAGGGAAGGGTCATCACTAAAGTTTATTTGTGGGAAAACAGAATTTGATAACACGAGGAAGATACTTGTAGAGGTAGAACCAGATCAGGAATATGAGTAGACCTGCTGCGGCATGAAAATAGAACGTCGCTCTCCAGCCAAATATCGATTCGCAGAGCTGGAATTGCAAATTGATTCAGCACTTCGAGGTGAATCCTCTCATATGGCACCCATTTGCATAATCTGCGCCAGTTGGAATAAGAAGACGTTTTGGCCCAGAATACATTATCTAACCCAAGCCATTTTCCCAACCCAATTCATTCGCCTGGGCGGAACAAACGTCATCGACCATTACCTGCCCACCTGCGATCTCCGTAATTTCGGAAAGCAGGCCAACGGTGCTGGCTATGTTTGCAATAAATCATCCATCGTTCAAAAACCCGTGTTCCGCAAAAAACTCAGATTTGGTGAAAAGCTTGCTCGCGAAACAAAGTCAGAACGAACTCGTGGCCTCGTACAAAATCATACCACCCCACTAGCAGTCCATCTAACGCCACTCACCGTTATTGATTGAATCGGTAGACTTTGCAAAATCTTGCAATTTTTTTATATGGAGAACTAAAAATGAAAGGAAAACACCGAAACCGATTAATTGGTCACGCTTCCATGATTGTGACTTGAGGGCTTCGACCGTTTCATGGCTTGCAGATTTTGCATTTATCAAAAACCATTTCGAAGGGAAAAATCGTACGAAAGACGTGGTCGGACTGCTTATCACTGTCGAAATGCTGGTGAACGTAGTGAGCACCGACAGAAAAAGGCCGGTCTCTGAGATTGGAGCCCAGCGAACTGCCATCGTTCCAATAGTCGCGAAGTCCGCCGCATAGGCGATTCCCTAAAACTCCTTCAAAATTGAAGCGCTTGAGATGAAACTTCAAATTCATATGGAATACATATTAAACTCGGAAAAATTTTAGTGAGTTTGGTCCGAGTTAAGCCTCGAAAAATGTAAATTCAAATTGAATGGTATTTGGCCTAAGAGAAATACAAGTTCGGGTTTGACTTGGAAGCATTTCACGAGCCCTAATTTCAGATTTCCAAATTCTGGGCATTTCTAAAATTCACTGCAACAGAAACTAATGAGTGAATTTTAGGCTAAACATTACAATCGATTATTGAATGCGAAAATTATATTTTTTCCTACATATATCGAAAGACATCGGCTACAAAATTCAACAACAAAGGTCACTAGTACAAAACTCATTTGGCGCAGGATCAAAAACATAAAATATCAGTGCAATTTGGGGATTTTGGGATTACTCTGATTTACTACACTCAGGGCATTTGTCTATCCGCATTCTTTCGTAAATCTCTACATACCGCGACTAATTTGGATACGAAACGCGGAAACAAATCCTATAATTGTAGTTAGCGGTGATGACTTCATCATATATTTCTTTCTGTAAAATAGAAAAATTTACCTGCAAGAAGCGGACAATGTACAAGAAGATAACTCCACTAGAAATTGCAAGTGGCGTT
>LIAE01007294.1:0-11428 GCA_002287525.1 Diploscapter pachys
ATCCGAGACACTTTTGCAGTTGTCCGGCCTTTGTTCGGGTTACTCAAATAATGCGTCTTAATAGATTTTTTCTCAAATTATCTTCTAAAACCAAAAATAAAACCTTACATATTTTAAATCTTTTACTTCATTCAGTGATTTTCTTAATAAAACATTGAGAATTATAGGTATCATAGTAACTAATAAAACGATTATAAGGGCTAAAAAATAGACTATTATTTCTACCGTTCCTAAATACTAAAATTAATGAAAGAATTTATTCCAGCAAATTTTACAATATTTATGCCTAATCAAATGATATTCTTATATATTTTATTACAATTTTAAGTGCACTAAATCAGTTATGTTAAATGTATTTTATTAAAATTTATCATTCAAAAAGGCTTACCCGAAATTGTACTTATCAATTGATCACCTTCATAATCCATGTTAAAAAGATTTTACAGTAGCTAATAAATTATTAAAAGCCAAAAAAGTATTCGAAGTAATCTAAAATAATGAGAATTTTATGCTGAAATTTTAGCACTTTTCAGAGTTGCCTAGAATCATTTTGATATTAGTTTTTTTCAATAAGAAAATTGATTGAAAGAAATCTTTCTACACTTATTTTCTTGACGGCAAGCTTCTAGAAATCACATAAAAATAAATTTTACATACATATAAAATACAATAAGCTTAGTTATTCAATGATATATTCGAGTAACTTCGACATTTTTTATATTTGAGCCTTATATATCATAAAAATTCATAAATTATTAATATTTTTCTGCAATAATAATGAAGTGTGGTTTATATTTTCATAGTCTGTGATTTCGATTAATGATAGCAGCTGATTCTTAGATAGCTAATATCATTTTTATACTCCCATACAATAATAAATAGAAAAAATGCACTTAGATGTCTGACATTTTCGAATGATCAAAGTCAAGTCCGTCTAGTAATTTTAAATGGGTTTTAAACTTCTTAATAAAAAAAATAAAAAACTAATTTAAACTTTTGTGATTTACTATTCATGCATAACTATAAAATGCAATAAAATAGTTTTTTTTGTGATCATTGAACTAAAATTTTATTGAAATAATTACAAAATAATGAGAAGTTCTGTACACATTATTGAGATCAGACAACTTATAATGTCTGATTTCATGAGAGTCATAGTTAGAGATGAAAAGATAAAGTGCGAGGAAGGAGAAATAGTATGGGAAAAGATAGCACACTCAGACTTGCAAATAAAAACCCCGCGGGTGCAGGTGTGGGTGTTTTTCAAAATTTTTAGAAAAGTGCGGTTCGGGTCCAAAGTCTTAAAAAAACGAAGGTCGAGTCGGGTGCAGGCGAGAGGTCTGAGAGTGCGGGTGCCAAAGTTTTGAAAAAGTTGCAAGTCTGATTGTGATAATGGAAATAATTGGCGATTTCAAAATTATGCAAATATTACATGTTGAGCAGTAAATGGCACCATTTGATATAAAATTCGGCGACTGTCATGATTATATTTTAGACTGGTTCAGGAATGTTAGCGGTGCAGTAAAATAGCACACCGCGCCGCAAACATCCCTGGACTGGTTAGTTTAGACAAATTATTAAGTTTTCGATAGAATAAAAAATATTTTTAAAAAAAAGTTGAGAAAAAAGTATAGCATCAATAAATACGTAACTACACTAAAATACATCGTTCAAAATCAATAAATTATCTTCACTTACAAATAGTTTCCAAAATAATACATTTCTAAAATAAAACGCCAGGTATAAACAAATAATTTAAATGTTAATTAATATGAAGCTGATGAAATGGACAACTTTAATGACAGTTCTTAGGGATTTTCTGAAAAAATTAACACTGTTCAGCATGATTAAAATTTGGTGTTCATAAAAATAGGGTTACCTGTAAATCGCATGACATCGTGGAATGAGGCATGGGCAAAGTAAGATACAGTACGGTAATACAAGACAACTTTTTATCACATTATTTTGTCATATCATAATATCACGTAGTTTTAGGTTTCATCAAATAGTCAAATATTATTATACCAAATAGTTTATTGTTAAAAATATCCAACATGCCCTAACCAAGTGCAATTAGGATTAAAATATAAAAGAAGGTCACTAAATAAGTGAACCTTTGAAACTACAGCAATATCGGATAATAAGGAGCCTGAGGTTGTAAAAATCATTATTCTTGGTAATTTTTTCATAAATAAGGTTTTATTTGAAGGCAAAAGGGGAGTTTTTCCCTGAAAAGATCCGTTTTTTGCTTCGCTTGAATTAAAAATGTATTATAGCAATTGATATCATTGAGACTAACATCATTTTTCTTGTCTAACATGCGAATCGAGTATGCCATTAAAATTTGTAGTATTATGACAGATATTTCAGAACATAGTACCACAAAAATATATTTTACTGTTTTCATAGGTGTATTTTCATCTGAAAACTTTTATTAGACTTTGCAATTTTGACGATTTGGAATTGTCACAATGACACAACATGAAAATGACGCAACGCTTTCTTAGAACTGTTGCAACATGAATTGGAAGTGTAACGTTATCCAACAGATTTTGGTGAATAACGCTATGCATCCTTCCAAAAATCACGTTGCGACATTTCCAGGACTCCGTAATTTTTTTTAGTAAAATCATGAACAATTTTGAAATTTTAATGATATGGTCACTTACTAAAAGCTTCCATATTGATACTATTTGCTATAAATCAGTATAAGAAGATTTATCAAAATTGATAACTATTTCGCACAACAAGAAATTTCCTGAAATGAATATAGATTTAAATAAAATATATCTTAAAAATTAGGGTTTTGAGAAATTGTGTTTGACAGATTAAATTATGCTTTTGCTAAATAAAGTTAACTCTGATACGAGCATAATTTGAATTCATAATTCAAAAGTCTGCTCACCGATCTTTTATAGTCGATGGAATTCAAAGGACAGATGGTTTTTTAGTTTACTTATTATTTATGCATAGAAAAGAATCATTTAGTTGAAAAGACATGAAATTTTCCCAATAATGGTGCCTATTGTAATTAATCATTCAGTATATCAAAGCCAAATTCACCTAGTCAAATCAAATATGCATTAATGATGACTTTAACGAAATTTAACTGTCGCTGATCTTAACCTACTCAAATATCAATACCTGCCAAATATTATCATCTGCGTTTCAGAGCTCAGACTGCTGAATTTAGTAAAATCGGTCTCTTGTAGTTTTTACCAGATGTTTACCATTACCCGATTGTAGCTTTTACCAGGTGAAAAATCTGGTAAAAACTACAAGAAGCCGTAAAATCGAAAGGTCTCATTAAATCGCTATTGCCCAATGAGCACATTTCGTAATTTTGATTATCACGACAGCAAATATCAACTTGAAAGATTTATATGGGAAGCTGCTCTGCAACCCTTCGAAGATTAGTCGTCAACGAAATTTCTAAAGTGTACAATGATTCCACTCGAAAACACCCAGTATATTCTCGTAGAACTGAATGTGCTGCATATTTTAGAACAAAAATGACCAATGACAATCTGTTTAAAAGTTGCTATTTTCAAAAGTACACAATGCACAGCTAACTTTTGATAGAAGCATCAGCTTGGAAGGCTACTTGGAGACCGCGATACGACGAGCCACGAAACATAGGAGAAATAGTTTGGAGAGGGTATTGAATGGTAGGGAGCAGGGGTGGGCCGGAAATTCCGATGGTTTTCAGCATAGGAGCTTCCGATTTCGGTCCGGTGTTTTGAAAAAACGGATTTCGATTTCGAATTTTTCAAGTCGATTCCAGCCCACCCCTGGCCAAAGGTATGGTCAAAACACTACGATGTAACAGTTATTTTTTCAGAATGAAAATTCTGCCCGATTTCAGGTAAGCTTGTCTTTACTCTTCTGCAAAAAATGTTAACCGATCGTTCTTTCACCTGGAAAGTTAATATTTCCTTGAAATCAAAGAAAAATCATAAAGAATAAAATTTCAAAGTGTTCTTTTTCACGGAATAATCGTTTTTTTCCGAATTTTTGAAATTACAAAAAAATTACAAGAAAATCATATGGCTTTTGAACGGAGGGTACCCTTTTTGAAAAGAAAAAAGTTTACACGAAAGGGTGAAAATTAGAATTTTCGGATGCGGGTACTTTTCTCCTAAAGCAGAAAATAAAAGAACATATCTTGAGACAAAGTACCCACTTCGAAAATTTCAGGAGAAAAGTGCTCGGATCTAAAATTTTTATATTTTTGCAGAAATCAAACAGCAATGTTTACCCAGGTAAGTAAAGGGCGAAAATCGCAATTTTCAGCAAAATTCCAAAACTCTAGAAAAAAATTAATTCGTTTCAAGTTACGATAAATTCTACAAGATTTTAACGGATACGGTTAGAATTTTAGGGGACTTTCACAAGATTTTATCAAGCACTGAAATAAGAATTAAAATGTTGGCCAAAAACACACACCGATAAGTTTGAGCTAATCTCGATACAATGAAAGCATTTCTTTGAAAAGAAAAAATGGAGTTAACAACGGCTAAACTCGGACCTAGATAGAGTTTGAGTTGGGTTCGAAAAGATATATTTTTTTAAACTAGATCGCACCCGACATTCAGACTCAAATTCTATCTGGTCCGGCAAAACTACCACTAATTCCTAACAAACTAGCTAAGCTAACTAATGCCTAAAATGGAAGAGTACGAAGAAATACGCATGAAAAGCCCGTTCTTGAAATGAATCTTGAATTTTTGCAAAATCGTAAAAATTTCATCCAACGTATTCTCCAAAAATTCTCGTTAAAAATTTGATTTTTTTAAAGATTACGGCAGGATTACTGTTCTTCCTTTCTTTTTAAATTTACGATTTGGAGGTCCTGCCACGAAGTCTCACCAATTTATTAGTGACGCGGAACAAAGCGGTTCGTATAGATCAGAAATCGGTTCAAATCTCGTCTCAGAGAATCAGTCCTCGTCGTCGGCGTGCTGCCCCACGTAGTCCGTGTCGAAATGGATCACCACTACCGAGATGTCGTCACGCTCGCCTCGCGCTCGACCCGGCGGAACCTAGAAACTTTTGTAATTTAAAAATTTTCTTTCAAGAAATTGCTAATTCAATAAAGCAGTTCATTTCTAAATTTTAAAAATAGCTTTCTAAAAGTCGATTTGTTTAAATCGATATGCAAATTTTCTCACCTTCAATGTATCGATGAGCTTCTCGTACTGTTTGTTGATGCCCCCTGACACGCCGCCAAGGGCGTTGCGAATGATGTGCGTCGCGGAATTCTCGTCGATCGGCTTTTTCGACTTCTTCTCCCCGATGTGGCGCTCGTTGAGGTCGCGTAGCACCTGGAAACCGACATTTTGGCTTATTTTTCAAATTTAATCTGTAGACTTTTTCTTTGTAATTCGATACCTTTTTTTATTTGACATTTTACCTTTCGAATGTTTTAATGAGTTTTTGCTAGGAAATTTGACCACATCTACAAACGTCTCGAGTCTCAGACATACAAAATTTCTAACTCAAGTCCCCCCATATGTTCGTTTAGCTCTTGGCTTTTGCATGTATAGTCGTAATAGGGTCGGCGGGATTAGAAACTTTCGAACGAGTACAGAAAATTCGATTTGAATTCCCACCTGTCCGAGAGTGACTCCCGATCTGGGCGTGTAGGGCTGTAGGGTCTGGGTGCCGAGTGTGTGGTCGTGAACGAGCCTGACGACTGTGTCCGGGTCGAGGAAGTCCCACAGGCCGTCCGTCGCCAGCACCAGGAACTTGTCGTTCGGCGTCAGCTTGTGGTAGAACACCTGCAATTTTTCAAATTTTGTCATTTGCAAAATTGAAATTTAGATTTTTTTTACTTATTTTTCAAAAGTCGATTCAAAACCCACCTCCGGCGAAGCGGTCAGATAGGGCGGCGTATGGAGATAAAGCGGTGGCAGGAAGCCGAGCGGCTCGAGAACCACCTAAAGATTTTCATTTTTTTTAAACATTTTAAAATTCTGTTTATTTTTAGTTTTCGAAAATTCAACTTCCGACAGCATGTGCTACCAAAAACTCCAAGAAGTTGAAATACTGGAATCCCCAATCAAGAGACAACATCAACGATCTTTTCTTGAATAAATGCCGTAATCACCCCCACCTTCTGCAGTTCCAGGGGCCACTTGTAGCGCACGTCACCGAAAGCCCTCAACGGTATTAGCTCGCCAAGGAGGCGGCCTTGGCGGAATATCGTACTGGAAAAACAATCGATTTTATGGACTTTTCAACATCTCCTTTATGTTTTCAAATATTTATCAGCTCTTTTATTAAAATTATAACTTTTGTCAATAAAATTTGTATTGACCTTTCGAAATTTCAATGATTTTTATTCTAATTTAAGGATTACGGTACCTGGATTCGGAAGCCGGGTGGGCCTTCCTGATGCGTTCGACCTCGTTCGCGGTGTCTTGCGAGTGGGGGCGGGAAAGCCTTCTTGCGATTACGTCACCATTCGGCGTCACGACGCCTGCAAATTTTATTGCTTCAATTTTTAGATTCATTTTTCAAAACACGTCATTCTGATTACTTTCTAAACTTTCATTGTTCTTTTTTGTATTTATTTTTCGAAAAGATATAATTTGGATCCTTTCGAACATTTTAAATCCCTTCAAAATATTGATGCCCGAAAATTGAAAATTTTATTCCTTTTAATTTCTGGTCGATTCAAATTTTTGCAAAACCAACCCAGCACGGCAGCAGCGTCCCCGATGTTGGCGACGTGCAGATTCCAGGAGCGAATGTGCGCCAACGTCGCACACGAACCCGAGGCGGCAATTAGAGCTGCGTGTCTGAAGATTTTCAAATTCTGTTATTTTCTACCCTCTAAAAACTTTGATAAGTTTCACAAGGACAAACATGTGATTTTTAAAAAATTTTCACAAATAGTATGTTTTCAGGAGGACAGTGTTGTATTTCTTAAGTGACTGCTAAATTTTTGGAAAATGCAAAAATCTAGAAGATGTAAGAACGAACACGATTTTAGAAGCCTTAAATTTATTATTTTTAAGACGAGTACGACGATTAGAAATCTTTGCCTTTCGCTTTCGAGACCTACCGATTCGGATCGAATTTTTTCGGACTACTAGAATATTTTTAAAATAAAATTGCATTCAAATATAATTTTTATCGGAAAATTTGAAAAATTTCTGCCATTTTTTAAATGTTTTTCTAGCAAGATTTTCTTAAATTTTAGATTCTTTTAATTTTTAGAGATATATTTTAAATTTGTAGGACTATTTTTAGTTTTTTGCTTACTTGTCGATAAATCCGGCTCCGCTTGGCAAAGCCGCTCGCGCGAGGTCGTGGTCACAGGACTCGAAGGCAGCTTTGAGGGCCTCTCGGACGGTTCCTGAGATTTTTTGTCAAATTTATTATTATTTTAAATCTTATTTTAAGCACCCACCACTTTTGGCGTGCTCCTTGAATTCTTCGTAGAAGCGGACGAAGTTCTCGTTGCTCGCCTCGCCACTGAAATATATATTTTCCCTTTAAAATTTTTATTCTATTTTTAAGCGTTTCAAGTTTGATTGTTCTTTTATTTGAAGAAAAAACCCACACAAAATCGTTTGGTAGGTGCGAATCGGAGCTGCTGAAGAGCCATTGCAGGCGTTGATCGAGCGCGATTTCGGTCTTCTGCAATTTCTTTTTAAATTTCTCACCTTCAAAAAGATCTTTTTCTTTGTTGAAATATTGGTATTTTCTCAAAAATGATATCTTTTCTTCGAAGAAAAAGATCCCTTCCTTAAAATATTGACGTCTATTTCAACAATTAATCTTATTTCTCTGAATTTCGATTTCCCAAGAGAAAAAGATCTTTCCAAATCCCTCGATCTCCTTCCAGGACATGAAAAAAATCAAATAAATCGGCTAATTGATGTTTTCGATCTTCTATTAATAATGATCTTTCTCCGAAAAGAGAACAGTCTCCCACCTCATGTTTCTTGAGAACGGCTGCACAGACGTAGGGGAAGAGGTTGGTGCAGACGTGTCGACTGCAATAGGGTCCGCCGTGGCCGTCAAAGACGCCGAATAGAAACGCGTTCGACGAGAGGCCTGTAACAAATGCAATTGTGAAATTTTGTTGAAGCTTCAGTTTTTTGTTTTATTGTTTTTGGAAGAAAAAATTGAATCTAAACACTTCTAGAAATTTATAAAAGAAAGCTTTTTTCAAATAGAATATCCCCCACCTCAGCTCCCCTATTTAATTTTAGAAGACTTACATTTTGCGCCGGAATAGTAGTCTTCGATGGGGCTATTCGCGGCCAACTGACAGGAGTCCACTCGCAAAATCGCTTCCTCCTCGATTTTCACCGTCTTTTCGTGGGCCCTGAAATTTTGATTTTTAAAAACTTTAAATAACTTTTATTTTTTGCAAAGTACCCGAGAATTTTTCTCTGCAACAAATCATTTTTGGAACATGATTTGTAAAAATGTTGGAGTTTCTTTTTAATTTTTCTCGAACCTCAAATGCGCATCGGCGTTCCACTTCGTGTTCCTGACTGATCGGGCGCTGAAAATTTGGAAAGTTGATCTCATTTCCTTCTTCTGAATTGATAAAAATTGATTAGGTGTTTTTGAAAAATTAGTTTTAAGAAAAAAAAGTTTTAACGTAAATAAAAAAGAATTTATACGATCTTTCCAAAATTCCACATTGATATCGTCATTCGTTTTCGCTGAATTGATAAGTCTATCAATATCAATTCGTCATCCATCATTTTCCTGATAAGTTCAAATTTCAAAAGTTCTTGAAACTATCTTTTTTCAATTCCAAAGTTTCAGTCTTTTTCTTAGCAATTTTCGGATTTCCCGGAAAAGCTCTTCGAGTTGTTTCCAAACCAGAGTATGCTGTTCAAACATCTAATTATATATATTTTTTTCATGGAAAAAATATTTTGATTTTGCACCCCATTTTTGTTACCTGAGCGTGTGCATGAAAAAGCGGTGTCGCATCGTGACGTCGTTGCGCCCATTCGCCTGATTCAGACGGCGTCACTACCCGCTTCTACCGTAATCCCCTCTGATCGTCGTGCGGGTTCAGAATCCTGGAACGTCAAAAAATGGAAGAAATCGCGAACTTTAAAAAAAATAAATAAATAAATAACGCGAATTTCAGTCTTATCATTCCAAAAATTTGCAGGTTTTAAACGAGGTTGGAAATAGCGTTGGAAAAGATCGGGTCTCGACGAGATTTCGCTTTTCAAAGAACATTTCCCATCTTTGGAAGTGATAAGGCTTGAACGGAAAAGAAAGCAACGAATAAAGAAAGAAAGAGTATAGCCTGGGAAAGGAAAGGCTAGGGGTAGGGCCGAAAACCTGAAACTGCAAACAGGAGGCTGAGAAAAGAGCATTGCGAGACCAGAGCAGAAAACAAATTATGCCAAGACGCGGGAGGTTACTCGGAGAAACCGAACAAATTCCGACGTTTCAAGAAAAATCTAGTGGGCAAACTAAAGATCAAACGCTTGATTGTTCTTCTTTCGCCACCACTATTTCCTCTTGGAAGGCTGAAAATTGAACATCCAAGGTTACAGCATAGAGAGCACGTGGGAATTGACGATTTTACAACGGAAAATTTGAAAAAATGACCCCCTAAAAATAGTGTAGGGAAAAGAAAAAGAAAATCTCTCTAGCTTAAACTCTGGACGAATGGTTGATTTTAGAGGGGCATTTGCAAACGCTCACAAGAATGACCTACCACCCAAAACCCGGGACTAGCATCCACAGCACAACAACCATACATATCAGTGAGAGATTTTTTGATCAAAAACGACGCACATGGTTTTTATTCGAGAGAAGAATTTCTAGGCCTAAAGTAGAAAATTTTTCGAGAAAAATTGGAAAGTCTAGAATTTTGAGTTCTAGACCTATAAAGATCGGAAATTTTTGTAGAAGAAAATCAAATAACCTAGAAATTAAAAAAAGAAAATTATAACCGTACTCTTCATGAAGAATACGGCAATCCAAATAAATACATCCAAATACACAAAGTGATAATATTTTGTTTTGAAAACTCGATTTCAATGTTCGTATTTCAAAGATTCTCGAAAATTTAAAATCGATTTTTCTAGAAATATTTTTCTCGGAATTTCAAAAGATCAAGTCTTCTCAAAAATCATCTAGAACATTTTTAGACCTCGATTTCTAAAACTCGCTTCCTCGGAATTTCAGGCTTCCAAAAATGTTCTAGAAAATGTTAAAATCGAGATTTGTTTGGAATGTCATTCCAGATCATCATCACATCGGGTGTCATCGTTTGGATTAATCGGATTGGTTGCCGAATAGAGGTTTGCCATCGTTGAAGAATATGGAGTTGCCAGACCTAGTCCGGACGGCAACGTCGGATAGCAGCCAAGTCCTGGAAACCCAAATATTGGTTGTGATTCCCAGACAGACGTTGGGACGTGTTTTCCACCGCAAAAATGCAATCATCATCTTTCATCGTTCCACTATTAGGGATAGTGATGCAAAACTAATTGAGATAAGTCATCCCACAAAGGGGATATTTGCGGTGGAAAACGTTCCAAAATCTGAGATTGATTCTATAATTTTCTCGATTTCTGTATTAATTTGCATAAATTTCAAAACCTTCAAATTTTCTAATGTTCAAAACTCCCTATATAACTCAGATTTTAAAATTAATGTTATGATTCTATTTTTCGAATTTTAAGAATTTATTTTTCAATTTATTACCCGAAGGGTAGAACGGCGAATTGATGTACCAGTGGTAGTCGTTTCTCGAGGTCGCAGGGGAAAAACCGCGGAACGGGAAGCACGGGTAGTTAGCGTCCTGAAAATGTCGAATTTTTGCTTTTCTTTGAAGTTTCAACGTTTTTTTCCGACTTTTTAAAACTCACCGTTCTTCGGCATCTTCTCTCTGACTCGAAACTCGATAGATTGTTGTGGAAGTTTACTACCTGAAAATTGAGTTTTGTTTTTCTAAATTTGAAACTCTTCTTGAAAATTGCCTAAAATTCTAGATTCTTCCAGAGCCAACTTCACATAATATTTTTTTTTATGATTTTGCTCTTTTCAATTCCAATAAGTTGCTTTTCAGAAACTCTTGAGTTCCCGACTTTTCCAGAACACCGACCTCGTCATGATTTGCAATGTTGCTGCCGTTTCCATGCTCGATGTCAAGATGGTGTTCCCCCAATCTGAAGACGTCGTTTCCGAAAGTTTCCGAAGCGCGTCCGTTTTCCAAGTTATCGGGGGTTAAATTCTTTCGTTTCGGACGTTCCGGGTCGAGAGAGGGCGTAGAAAACGAGTTGTTCTGAAACTTTTCGATTTTATTCTAGAACAACATCAATGTCTAGAATTAGTCTGTTTCAGAAATCTTATATAGAACTTCAAGACGAGTCCGTAGCGTTGTCCACCAAAATCTTTGATGGACAACGCCTCACTTTTTTCTGAGGCG